>CM038223.1:144680471-144769872 GCA_021442155.1 Cymbidium sinense | reverse complement strand
ACCAAATTAATAACTAATAACTTACCAATAATCAACTAAATAATAAAACTAACTAATTAATAATAATTAACTAATAATAACTAATAACTAACTAATAATACTAAAAACTAACTAATAACTACCAACTAATTATTAATAAACTAAATAAAACTAAAACTAACTAATAATAACTAATAAACTAAAATAATAATAATAATAAACCTAACTAACTAATAATAATAATAATAACTAATAAAACTAACTAATAACTAACAGCTAATAAACTAAGCTAATAAAATAAATAACTAACTAATAAAAACCTAGTAACTAATAATAAAACTAAACTAATAACTAACTAATAAATTAACCAATAAAACTAATAAAAACTAATAAAACAAATAACTAAACTAAAAAAAATAAAACTAAATAATTAAAGTAATAATAATAATTAAATAATAAAAACTAAACTAATAAAACTAAAATAACTAAAATAAGTAATAATAACTAATAACTAAAACTAATAATAATAGCTAGCTAATAAAACTAATAACTAAAAACTAAAACTAATAAGTAAACTATTAATTAAATAAATGACTAACTAACAACTAAACTAATAAACTTATAGCTAAAGTTTAAACTAACTAACTAAAACTAATAATAATAAACTAACTAAAATAACCTAATAAAACTAAACTAATAATAATTAATTAATAAACTAAAAACTAATAAAATAATAAATAAACTAAAAACTAATAAACTAACTAAAACTAAATAAACTAAACTAATAAACTAATACTTAATAACTAATAAACTAATAATAACAATAAAACCTAACAAATAATAACTAAACTAAATAAAAACTAATAACTAAAAATAATAATAAAACTAACTAACTAAAATAAATAAAATTAAACTAAAAACTAACTAATAATAACTAAACTAATAACTAGCTAATAAAAACTAATAATAAATAAACTAAAATAATAACTAATAATAAACAAACTAAAATAATAACTAATAAACTACTTAAAAACTAATAATAATAAACTAATCAAAACTAATAAACAAAATTAACTAACTAATAACTAACTAACTAAAATAATAACTAATTACTAATAATAATAAAACTAATAATAAAACTAAACTAAAAACTATAACTAAGAACTAATAACTAATAAATTAAACTAAACCAATTAAACTAACTAACTAATAAACTAATAAACTAATAAACTAATAAATTAATAACTAATAACTAAATAATAACTATCTAACCAAACTAATAAAACTAATAAACTAAATAACTAAATAATAATAAAATAACTAACAAAAACTAATAACTAAACTAATTACTGATAATAACTAATAACTATAAATAACTAAACTAATAAGCTAAACTAATAACTAAATTAATAACTAATAGAATAATAATAAATAAAACTACATCTAATAGCTAATATTAATAAATAACCTAAACTAAATAACTAAAAATAATAACTAATAACTAAAAACTAATAAACTAATAATAAAACTAATAAACTAATAATAAAATAAAACTAATAATAAAACTAATAAACTAATAATAAAATAAAACTAATAATAAAACTAATAAACTAATAATAACTAAACTAATAACTAATAATAACTAAATGATAACTAAAATAATCTAAACTTATAATTAATAATAATAACTAATAACTAATAATAAAATTAAAACTAATAATAAACTAAAACTAATAACTAAGTAAAAACTAATAACTAATAAATAACTACATAACTAATTAAACTAAAAAACTAATAAATCCTAATAAACAAATAATGAATAAAACTAAAAAAACTAATCATAACTAACTAATAATAAGAATAACTAAAAAAAACTAAAACTAAACTAATAACTAACAATTAACTAAAATAATAACTAAACTAACCAATAATAATTAACTAATAACTAAATAAAAAACTAAATAAAATAATAAACTAATAACAACACTAATAATAACAATAACTAATAAAAACTAAACTAATAAATAATAATAAATAACTAACTGAAACTAATAATAATAACTAATAAAACTAACTACTAAACTAATAAAATAATAACTAATTACTAAAATTAATAACTAACTAGTAAATTTAAATAAATAAATAATAATAGCTAACTAATTAATAAACTAATAAAAACTAATAACAAATAATAAAACTAAGCTAATAACTAATAACTAAACTAATAATAACTAAAAAAATAAATCAATAACTAAATGATAAAACTATAACCTAATAATAACTAAAAACTAAACTAATAAACTAAATAATTAATAAAAACCTAATAACTAAACTAATAAAATAAATAATAATAATAATAAACTAATAACTAATAAAAACCTAATAATTAAAAAAATAAATAATAAACTAACTAATAATAACAATAAACTAACTAAACTAATAACTAAAAACTAAACAAATAATAATAAAACTAAAACTAAAAATTAAATAACTAATTAACTAACTAATAACTAATAAATAAAATATCTAACTAATAACCAAATAATAATAATAATAATAATAATAACTAAGCTAATAACTAAACTAAAACTAATAATAACCTAAACTAATAAAACTAATAATAATAAACTAATAATTAATAACTAAACTAATAACTAATAAAACTAATAAACTAATAGTAATAATAAACTAATAACTAAAATAATAAGTAAACTAATAATATAAAAACTAAATAAATAAATAAACTAATAACTAATAATAACTAAACTAATAATAATAAACTAAAACCTAAAGACTAATAACTAATAATAATAATAAACTAAATATACTAAAAAATAATCAATAAAGCTAACCAAAAAACTAAAACTAATAATAAAACTAAATCTTAAACCTAAACTAATAAAAACAATAATAACTAATAATAACTAATAATAAAAGCTAAAAATAAATAAATAACTAATGATAAAATTAATAACTAAACTAATGACTAACTAAATTAAATCCTAAAAACTAAATAATACAGCTAAAATACCTAAACTAATAACTAATAAATAAACATAAATAACTAAACTAATAACTAATAACTAACTAATTAATAAAAAACAAATAACTAATAATAAATAAATAAAACAAAACTAAAAACTAATAATAATAACTAACTAAAACAAATAACTAATAAGTCAACTAATAAATAATAATAAAACTAATAAACTAATTAATAACTAATAAAAACTAATAACTAACTAAAAAACTAAAAAAAGTAACTAAACTAATAAAACTAATAACTAATAATAATAATTAATAACTAACTAAAAACTAATAATAATAACTAACTAATAATAATAAATAATAAATAATAAAACTAATAATAAACTAATAAACTAATAAACTAATAACTAATAACTAAACTAACTAATAAAAATATAATAAAACTATAATAACTAAACAACTAAACTTATAATAAATTAATAACTAAATAAATAACTAAACTAATAACTAATTCAACTAAAAACTAACTAACTAATAAAACTAAACTAATAAACTAACTAATGAAACTAAAAAAACTAAACTAAACTAAACTAGTAAAGTAATAACTAATAACCAATAACTAATAACTAATAACTAATAATTAAAATAAAGAAAACTAAACTAACTAATAACTAATAATGAAACTAAACTAACTAATAACTAATAACTAAACTAAAACTAAATAAACTAAATAATAACTAAACTAATAACTAAAACTAAAAAACTAATAAACTAATAAATAATAAAAGTAATAAAACTAATAAATAATAAATAATAATAACCTAATAACTAAATTAAAAACTAAACCTAATAACTAATAAACCTAATAATAACTAATAACTAACTATAAATAAATAAAACTAACTAAAATAAATTAATAAACTAAATAACTAATAACTAAAATAAAAACTAAACTAATAACTAATAAAACTAAATAAACTAATAACTAATAAACCTAACTAATAACTAACTAAACTAATAACTAAACTAATAAACTACTAAACTAATAATAACTAAATTAATAATAAATGAATAAAACTAAAAAACTAACAATAACTAAAAAACCTAATAAAACTAATAAAATTAATAAATAACTAAAAAACTTAATAATTAAAAACTAATAACTAATAATTAATAATAATAAATTTATAATAATAAAATTAAATAACTAACTAATAATCACTAAATTAAACCTACAATAACTAAATAATAACTATCTAATTAATAACTAAATAATTAAACTAATAATAAAACTAATAACTAATAAAAACTAAAAAAACTAATATCTAATTATAAACTAAAAACTAATAATAACTAACTAATAACTAGTAACTAACTAATAAATAAACTTAATAAACTAAAAAACTAACTAAATTAATAACTAATAAAACTAAATAACTAATAAAACTAACTAAATGAACCTAATACAAATAAAACCTAATAACTAATAATAACTAACTAATAACTAATAATAATTAAATAAGAATATCCAAAAACTAAAATAAAACTAATAACTAATAAAACTAATAAAACTAACTACTAAACTAATTAACTAATAGCTAAACTAAACTAACTAATAACTAAAAAACTAATAAAACAAACTAATAATAAAACTAATAATAACTAATATAAATAATAATAATAAAAATATTAACTAAATAACTAATAACTAATAACTAAACTAAAACTAACATAATAACTAAAATAATAATAACTAAACTAATAATTACACTAAAATTACTAAACTAACTAATAAATAAACTAATAAAACTAAATAACTAATAAACCTAAATAACTCATAACTAATAACTAAATAACTAATAAAAATAATAAAATAAATATACTAATAGCTAATAAATAATAAAACTAATAACATAAAACTAAAAAAAACTAAACTAATAAACTAAAACTAAACTAATAAACTAAAACTATAAACTAACTAATTACTAATAAAAATTAATAACTAAAAATAATAACTAACAATTAAACTAATAATAACTAATAAATAAACTAAGTAAATAAATAATAAAATAACTAAACTATAAACTAATAATAATAAACTAAATAATGAAATTAATGAACTAATTTACTAATAACTAATAAATAATAACTAATAAACTAATAAACTAATAACTAATAAGCTAATAATAAATAAAGTAAAAACTAATAACTTAATAAAATAATAATAAAACCAAATCCTAATACTAAATAAATAATAATAATAATAATAACTAAACTAATAAATTAAATATTAAATCTGAATAAGCTAATAATAAATAATTAACTAATAATAAATGATAAATAATAAACTAAATAACTAAACTAAAACTAATAACTAAACTAATAACTAAACTAAAATAATAACTAATAATAACTAAACCAATAACTAATAAATAAATTAAAAATAGCTATAAAAACTAACTAACTAACTAACTAATAACTGATAAAACTAATAAACAAATAACTAATAACTAATAGTAATAAACTAACTAACTAACTAACTAATAACTGATAAAACTAATTAACTAATAACTAATAACTAATAGTAATAAACTAACTAATAACTAATAATAATAATAATTAATAATAAACTAATAAACTAAATAATAAAACTAACTAACTAATAATAACTAATAATTAATAGTTAAATAATGATAATAAAATAACTGAACTGATAACTAACTAATAAAAATAAACTAAAACTCATTAACTAAACTAATAAACTAATAACTAATAATAAAACTAAAACTAAACTAATAATAACTAATAATTAATAAACAATAAACTAACTAATAATAATAATTAATAACTAATAAAACTAACTAAACTAACTAAACTAATAACTAAATAACTAAACTAATAAACTAATAAAACTATTAACTAATAATAATTAATAAAATAAATAACTAATCATTAATAACTAAACTAATAACAAATAAATAAACTAATAAAATGACTAAAACTAAACTAAATAATAAAACTAAAATAATTAATAATTAAATTAAATAACTAATAAAAAATAAAATAATAAATTAATAAAACTAATAACTAACTAATAATAAACTAATATGCTAACTAACTAATAATAATAATTAATAAACTAAAATAGAACTAAAAACCTTAACCCTAAATCCTAAAAACTCTAAATAAATAAATAACCCTAACCCTAAACCCTAAACACTAAATCATAAAACTAACCTTAAATCCTAAACCCTAAACCCAAACCTAGAACCCTAAACCCTAAACCCTAAACCTTATTCCCTAAAGCCTATAACTCTAAACCCTAAACCCTAATCTATAAACCCTAAAAACCTAAAAACCTAAACCTAAACTAAATAAAACCTAAAAATAAAATAAATGAAAAAACTTAAACTTAAATAAAATAACAAAATAATAAAAATAAAAACCTAAACTAAAACCTAAATCTAAACCTAAAAATAAAATAAAATAAAAAATTAAAACTAAACTAAAATAAAATAAATAAAAACCTAAAATAAACTAAAAATAAAATAAACCTAAAATGTAAAACCTAAATAAAATGAAAACTAAATGTAAAATAAAAATAAAATAAAATAAAACTAAATAGAAAACTAAACCTAAAAAATAAACTTAAAAAATAAAACTTAACAATAAATAAAAAAGAAAACCTAAACTCTTAACTAAAAAAAACCTAAACCTAAAATAAAAGCTAAATAAACTAAATAAAATAAACCTAAACCTAAACTAAAATAATTCTAAAGCCTACACCATAAACCATAAACTAACCGTAAACCTAAAAAACCTAAAATCGTAAACCTAAACTAAATAAAACCTAAAAATAAAATAAATAAATAAACCTAAACCTAAATATAATAGAACAATAAGATAAAATAAAAACCTAAACTAAAACCTAAACCTAAACTTAAAAATAAAATAAAATAAAAAATAAAAACTAAACTAAAATAAAATTATTAAAAACCTAAACTAAACTAAAAAATAAAATAAACCTAAAAATAAAAAAACTTAAATAAAATAAAAACTAAACAACAATAACAACAAGCCTTTATCCCACTAAGTGTTGTCAACTACATGAATCCTTCGTCTCCACTGTGTCCTATTATGTTTCAAATTTTCATTTAGTTCAAGTATATTAAGATCATTTTTTTATACATCTTAACCAAGCCCTTTTAGGTCTACCTCTACCATTCTTAGCATAGGGAAAATCTAATGCATCTACTCTCCTAACCGTCATTGGACAACCAACGCTTTATGTGCCCAAACCTTCTAAGGCAACTCTCTCTAATCTTTTCTGCCATTGGAGCTACTCCATCTTTTTCCCGAACATAATCATTTCACATTTTATCTCTAAGAGTAAAGCCACTCATCCACCTGAGCATCCTCACCTCTATAACACTTAACTTAGTCTTATGCTTCTCTTTTATTGGCCAACATTCTGCACCATAAGTCATTGAAGGTCTTACCACCATCTTATAAAATTTTTCCTCAAGTTTAAGTGGAACTTTTCTATCACATAATAGGACAGATGCATTCCTCCACTTTAACCATCCAACTTGAATTCTACTAGTAACATCTCCATCTATTTCATCATTATTTTGTACAATAGAGCCTAAATATCTGAATCTCTCACTCTTATTAATGACTTATTCACCTAATGTCACAACACTACCACTACAACTTTTACAACTAAAACTACACTTCATATATTCAGTTTTAGATCTACTTAAGAAAACCTTTAGACTCTAATGTTGTCCTCCATAATTCAAGTTTCTCTTGGACTCCCCCTCTATTCTTAGAAATAGAAAGAATGTCATCAACAAAAAGTATACACCAAGGTACATCTTCCTATAAATGCTTAGTAGGAACATCCATAACTAAAGCAAAAAAGATAAGGGCTTAAAGTTCATCCTTGATGTAATCCAACTGAAATAGGAAAATATTTTGTCAATCCTCCTTATGTTTGGACACAAGTAACAACTCTAGTATATATATCCTTAATGACTTTAATATAACCAATATTAACTCTTTTCTATTCTAGAACTCTCCAAAGAACAACTCCTGAAACTCTATCATAAGCTTTCTCTAAATCAATAAACATCATATGTAGATTCTCCTTACTTTCTCTATACTTCTCCATCAAACCTCTTAACAAATGTATCGCACCGATAGTAGCCTAGCATGAAACCAAACTGATTATGAGAAACTTTTGTATCACATCACAAGCTATGCCCAATTACTCTCTCCCATAATTTTAATGTATGACACATTAACTTAATTCCTCTATAATTTGCACACTCTTGTGCATCACCTTTATTCTTAAATATAAGAACCAAAAAACTCTTTCTCCACTAATCTGATATATTTTTAGTCTTTAAAATAACATTAAAAATATTTATAAGCCAAGAAATTCCTTGATCTCATAAACATTTCCACAGTTCTATTGGAATATCATTAGGTCCTACTATTTTTTCACATTTCATTTTCTTTAAAGCTTCTCTAACTTTAGTTTACTAATACGATGATAAAAATAAAATTCTCTATTTTTTTAGGGTATTAAGGTTGTTAAAACCAATCATAGTTCCAAATCCTTCATTGAAAGTTTATGAAAATACCTCATCCACCTATTTTCAACAATCTTTTCTAAGAAAAGCACTTTATTATTTTCATCCTTAATACACTTCACTTGAACTAGGTCTTCACTTCTCCTATCTCTTTGGTTGGCTAACTTATACATACATCTGTCATCTTCTTTGGTATCTAATCTATTGTATAAATCACTAAAAGTTTAATTTTTTGCATCATATAATACTTTCATAGAATCTCTACAGGCCACTTTATATCTTTCCTAATTCTCCAAGTTTTTACATTTAAACCAAGTTTTATAATAATGCTTCTTATTTCTTATCTTTTCTTACTTTTAAAACTAAACCTAAAATAAAAATAAAATAAAATAAAAACTAAATAAAAACCTAAACCTAAAAAATAAACATAAAAATAAATTTTAAAAAAATACTAAACCCTAAACTAAATAAAAAAAGTCAAAACCTAAAATAAAAATGAAATAAACTTAAAGGTAAACTTAAAAATAAAATAAACCTAAAAATAAAAAAACCTAAATAAAAAAAACTAAACATAAAATAAAAATAAAATAAAGTAAAAAATAATTAAAAACCTAAACCTAAAAAATAAACATAAAATTAAAAAATAAAAAAGAAAAACTAAACCCTTAATGAAAAAATAAACTAAACCTAAAATAAAACAAAATAAACTAAATAAAATAAACCTAAACCTAAACTAAAATAACCATAAACCATAAACTAATCATAAACCCTAAAAACCTAAACCTAAACTAAATAAAACCTAAAAATAAAATTAATAAATAAACTTAAACCTATATAAAATAAAATAATAAGATAAAATAAAAACCTAAACTAAAATCTAAACTTAACCCTAAACCTAATAATAAAATCAAATAAAAAATAAAAACTAAACTAAATAAAAATATAAAATAAACCAAAAAATTAAAAACCTAAATAAAATAAAAACTAAATCTAAAATAAAAATAAAATAAACCTAAAATAGAAACCTAAACCAAAAAAATAAACCTAAAAATAAATAAAAATAAAACCCAAACCCTAAACTAAAAAAACCTAAACCTAAACTAAATAAAATAAAATAAACTAAAAATAAACCTAAACCTACATTTAAAAATATAACCTAAAAATAAAAACCTAAAACCTAAACTTAAAAAATAAAATAAAAACCTAAACCTAAACCTAAAAATAAAAATAAAACCTAAACCAAAAAAATAAAATAAAAATAAATCCTAATGAAAAAAATACCTAAACCTAAAAAAGAAATTAAAATAAAAAACCTAAACTAAAATAAATGAACCTAAAATAAATAAACTAAACTAAATAGAAATAAATATAAAACTAAATATAAATAAAAAAATTAAATAAACTAAATAAACCTAAACTGATCGGTTTACTTAATTTAAAAATAAAAAATTAAAAAGAAACCCTAACCATAAACCCTAAAAACCCTAAACGCTAAATCCTAATCACTAAACCCAAAATAATAATAACTAATAAACTAATAAAAACTAATAACTAAACTAAACTAATAATAAAATGAACCTAAAAAACTAAAATAAACCAAATAAAATATTAAATAATAATTAAATAATAAACTAATAATAATAAATAATAATAAAACTAATAACTAACTAAAATAATAATAATAATTAATAACTAAGAATAAAAAACTAAAACCTAAATCTAAAAAATAAAACCTAACTATAAAATAAACTAAAATAAAATACTTGAACTAAAATAAATAAACCTAAATAAAAATAAAAAATAAAATAAATATAAATAAATAAATAAATATAAATAAACCTAAACCTATGAGTTTACTTAATTTAGAAAAGTAAAAATTACAAAAATAAAAAAAATCGCTAACCCTAAACCAAAAAAATCCTAAACCCTAAATCCTAAACCCTAAATCTTAAACCATAAACTCTAAACCCTAAACCCTAAACAGTAAATCCTAAAACTAACCCTAAACCCTAAACCCAAAACCCTAAACCCTAAACACTAAAAGCCTAAACTCTAAACCTTAAACCCTAAAACTATAAACCCTAAACCTAAAAACCTAAAACCCTAAACCCTAAAACCTACAACCCTAAACCCAAATCCCTAAACCTCAAACACTAAACCCTAAACACTAAACATTAAACTAACCCTAAACCCTAAAAATTGAAAAACCTAAACCTAAATTAAATAAAGCCTAAAAATAAAAAAAATCAAGAACCTAAACTTAAATAAAATAAAAAAATAAAATAAAATAGAAACTTAAACCTAAATCTAGAATAAAAATTCAATAAAAAATTAAAACAAAACTTAATTAAATTAAATAAAAACCTAAACTAAATAAAAAAATAAAATAAAGCTAAGAATAAAATACTTAAATAAAATAAATACAAAATAAAATCAAAATAAACCTAAAATAAAATAAAATAAAAACTAAATAAAAACCTAAACCTAAAAGATAAACCTTAAAATAAATAAAAAATAAAACATAAACTATGAACTAAAAAAACCCAAAACCTAAAATAAAAATAAAATTAACAAATAAAATAAAGTTAAACCTAAATGAAAATAAACTAAACTAAAATAACCCTAAACCCCAAACCCTAAACCTTAAAAACCTAAACCTAAACAAATAAAACCTAAAAATAAAATATATAAATAAACCTAAACCTAAATAAAATAAAAATAAGATAATATAAACTAAACTAAAACTTAAACCTAAACTTAAACCTAAAATTAAAATTTGAATAAAATAAAAAATACAAACTAAATAAAAATAAATAAATAAAAACCTAAACTAAAATAAAAAATAAAATAAACCTAAGAATAAAAAACCTAAATAAAATAAAAACTAAAATAAAAATAAAAATAAAATAAAATAAAAACAAAATAAAAACCTAAACCTAAAAAAACCCTAAAAATAAATAAAAAATAAAACCTAAACTTCAAATTAAAAAGAAATCCTTAACTTAAAATAGAAATAAAATCAACCTGAATTAAAATAAACTAAACTAAAATGTTGTATGTCTTATTATTCCATTCCAATCATGCTAAATGTTGTATGTCATTTGAAATCATACATTTATCTTTTGAAAATTAATTAAATTGAATGAAATTTTTTACGTATGTGCATGTGTTGAATTAAATTTATAATATGTGTGACTATTATTCCTATTAAATCAACATTATTTTTAAAAGTATGTAAATCAACTATAATATTTGGAGTGATAAAAGTTATAAATATTTATAAGCTTGCATGTGTTTATGGCTTAGATCATATGATATGGAGTTTTCTTTCTTTAGTCTATTTGGATTTACACAAAGTTTAAATGTTAACAAGTGTATAGCCCATTTAGAAAAGACACAACATTTGTTTGAATTCATTTCTATGTATTTCTATGTTAGAATTAAGAAAGAATTTTAGCTCACCTGTATGAATAATTCAATTGAAAGAAATGCAACTTTTCATGATTTTCCATTCTTGTAGTCATTTGTACATTCATGTGTATTTAAGAATAGTAGGTATATCTAGTCTGAACATTTTGTGGATGCGAGACTTTAAGTATCCCCAAGGAGGTCTTTACCTCACTCCCCTAGTTTAATAATGGCAAAGTATCTACTTAAAAAGTATGTGCATTTAGCTAATGAATGAAAATCTCCTTTTAATTGAAATAATCACAACTTTTACATAATTTTCCATTAAGTCATTTGTATTGAAATAACTACAACTTTTATTCACTTGTATGTACATTCACAACTAAACTAATAAAACTAATAACTAATAATAACTTAAACTATTAAACTAAAAAACTAATAAATGAAAAACTAATAAACTAATACTTAAATAATAAACTAATAATAATAAAAATAAACTAAACTAACTATCTAATAAACTAAATAATAATAACTAATAATAAAAAATTAAATAATTAAACTAATAACTAATGACTAAATAACTAAACTAATTAATAATAAGACCTAAAAAACTAAAAAACTAATAAACTGAAACTAATAATAATAATAACTAAACTAAAAAACTAATAAAATTGATAATAATAACTAATAAATAACTAAACTAATTAAAATTAATAACTAATAAATAATATTAAACTTAAAAACTAACTAATAATAATGAAAAATAATAATAATAATTAATTAATAACTAATAAAAACTAAACTAATAAATAATTAAAATAATAAATGACTAATAAAACTAACAACTAAATTAATAATAAAACAAATAATAACTAATAACTAACTAACTAATAAACTAAAAGCTAAACTAATAACTAATAATAACGAATAATAACTAAATAATAAAACTAATGAAAAAACTAAATAAAATACTAAGATAACTATTAATAAACCTGATAAAATTAAATAACTAAACTAATTAAAAACCTAATAAACTAATAACTAGATAAATTAATAAATTAATTAATAAATAACTAGCTTTAAAAAAAACTAATAAAACTAATCCAACTTATAGCTAAAAAATTAATAAAATTAATAAAGTAAAACTAACTAATAACTATTTAATAAACTAAACTAATAAACCTAATAAATTAATAACTAATAATAATAACTAATAATAATAATAAACTATAAAAAAACTAATAAACTAATCATAATACTAACTAAAAACTAAAAATTGAATAATAAAAACTAAATAACTAATAACTAAACTAAACTAAATTAATAAACTAAATATCTAAGAAACTAAATGAATAAACTAAAAGCTAACTAACTAATAACTAATAATAACTAACTAGTAATAACTAAACTAAATATTTAACTAATAATAACTAATAAAATAATAATAATAATAATAATAATAATAATAATAATAAAACTACTAATAATAAACTAATAATAAATAACTAAATAAACTAAAAATAACTAACTAATAATAACTAAATTAATAACTAATAACTAACTAATAAACTAAACTAAAAAACTAATAATAATAACTAATAACTAATAACTAATAAAACTAAATAAAATAACTAACTAACTAACTAATAAAAATAAAAACTAATAAAACTAACTAATAACTAATAAAAAACTAAAAACTAATAAATAACTAAAACTAAGTAAACCTAAATAATAACTAAACCAATAATTAATTAATAACTAATTAATAAAAACTAATAACTAACTAACTAATAATTAATAAACCTAATAGTAATAAACTAATAAATAAATAAATAATAAAACTAATAAAAACTAATTAATAAATAATAAATAATAACTAAACTAAATAACTAATAACTAATAACTACTAAAATAACTAACTAAACTAAATAACTAAACTAATAAAACTAATAACTAATAAAAGACTAATAACTATGTAATAAACCTAATAATAAAACAAACTAAATAGCTAAACTAATAAAACTAACTAAATAACTAAACTAATAAATAATAACAAAAACTAATAAATAATTATAACTAAAAAGCTAACTAAACTAATAACTTATAACTAATAATAAACAAATAAATAAAAATTACTAAATAATAACTAATAATAAACTAATAAACTAATAATAATAACTAATAACTAACTAACTAATAAATAACCTATAAAACTAATAACTAATAACTAAATAAAACTAATTAATAACCTAAATAATAACTAATAACCTAAAACTAATAATCACTAACTAAAAAATAATAACTAATAACTAAAATAAAAAATAACAAAACTCACTAACTAATAACTAATGATTAAACTAATAAAACCTAAAACCTAATAACTAAAACTAAAATAATAACTAAATAACTAAACTAATAATAATACTAAACTAATAAGTAATAATTAATATAAACTAACATAATAATAAATAATAATAATAATAATAAACTAATGAAACTAATAACTAAACAAAATAAAATAAAACTAACTAATAAATAATATTAAACCTAAATAACTAAACTAATAAAATAAAACTAACAAACTAATAAAAATATAATAAAACTAATAAAACTAATAACTAAAACCTACTAATTAAAATTAATAACTAAAAACTAATAAACTAAAATAATAAACTAAATAATAAAACTAATAAATAACTAAATAACTAATTAATAATAAAAACTTAAAATTAATAACTAAATAACTAAACTATAACTAATAACTAATGAAATAACCTAACTAATAATAATAACTATTAAACTAAAAACTAATAAAATTGACTAATAAAACTAAATTAATAACTAAAATAAACTAACTAACTAACTAAACTAATAAAACTAATAAAAACTAACTAACTAGTAAACTAATAATAACTAAAAAACCAAACTAAATAGAATAAAACTAATAAATAATAATAATAATAATAATAATAATAATAATAAAACTAATAACTATGCTAATAAACTAAACTAATAAAAATTATTATTATTATTATTATTATTATTATTATTTTATTATAATAATAATAATAATAATCATAGAAATAATAATATTAATAACTAAAACTAATAATAATAACTAATAAGTAAAGCTAACTAATAAAATAAATAATTAACTAACAATAATAGCAATAACTAACTAATAAACTAATAAAAAACTAAACTAAAAAACTAATAATAATTAATAAAATAAATAAAACAAAAACTAATAACTAAATAAACTTATAATAACTAATAATAAATAACTACCAAATATAATAAACTAATAAAACTAAAATTAAACCTAATAAATAACTAATAAAACTAAAAACTTAAGAAAACTAATAACTAATAATAAATAATAAAAACTAATAAAACCAAATAACTAATAATAATAATAAAACTAATAAATAAAACTAATAATAATACACTAAACATAATAATAATTACTAAACTAACATACTAATAAATCAATAATAATAAAACTAACTAAAACTAATAACGAACTAATAATAATTAATAATTAAAACTAAAAAACTAATATACTAAAACTAAATAATTGACTAAACTAATAACTAATAATAACTAAACTAATAATAAAATAAAAATAAAAAAACTAAAAAACTATATAACTAATAAATAATAAACTAATAACTAATAATAACTAATAATAACTAAATAACAAACTAATAATAGCTAAACTAATAATAATAAATAAAATAATAATTAGACGTAATAATAATAATAACTAATAATTAATAACTAAAATAATAAACTAATATCTAACTAATCACTAACTAATAATAACTAATAAATAACTAATAAAAACTAAACTAAACTAATTAAATAATAACTAAAAATTAACTAATTGTTAATACTAAAACTAAACAACTAATAATAATAAACTAAGTAACTAAACTAATAACTAATAAATAAAACTAAACTAATAAAAAACTAATAAAATAACTAACTAACTAACTAATAAACCTAAAACTAATAAAAAATAAAAATTAATAACCTAATAAAACTAATAAACTAAGACTAATAGCTAACTAAACTAATAACTAATAAAAACTAATTAGTAATAACTAAAACTAAAACTAATAATAACTAAATAACTAAAATTAATAAATAATAATAATAATAAAACCAAAAAACTAATAATAAAATAACTAATAACTAATAACTAAAGTAAAAAAACTAACTAAATAACTAATAAAGACTAATAAAACCTAATAAACTAAACTTACTAATAACAAATAGACTAACGAACTAATAAAATAAGAACTAAAATAATAAACTAATAACTAAAAAAAACTAACTAATAAACTAAAAAAAAAACTATCTAAAACTAATTAATGACTAATAGCTAATAACTAAAAACCTAATAATAATAATAATAAATTAATACCTAAAAATTGATTAAAAAACTAACTAAACTAACTAAACTAATAATAAATATATTACTAATAATAGCTAACTATTAATAACTAAATAACTTAGTAATAACTAAAAACTAATAGAAACTAATAACTAATAAAATAAACTAAATAACTAAAAATAAACTAAACTAATAAAACTAAATAATAAACTAAATAATGAACCTAACTAAAACTAATAAATTTATAGCTAATAAAACTAAATAATAATAAAGTAAAAAATTAAAACTAAATAATAATAAACTAAAAAATAAAACTAATAACTAATAACTAATAACTAATAAAAACTAATAATAATAACGAAACTAAACCTAAAACCTCATAAACTAATAAACTAATAATAATAACTAAAACTAATAACTAATAACTAAATAAGAATAATAACTAATAAAAACTAAAACTAATAATAATAATCACTATTGAAACTAAATAAAAACTAATAACTAATAATTATAAACTAACTAATAATAATTAACTAATGACTAATAAACTAAATAATAATAATAAATGAATAATAAAACTAATAAAACTAATAATAACTAAAAACTAATAAACTTATAACTAATAGAACTAAATAAACCTAGTAATTAACTAAAAATAATAACTAAACTAAAACTAATAATAACTAATAACTAATAACTAATAACCTAACTAACTAATAAAACTAAAAACTAATAAAACTAAACTAGTAACTAATATAGGAAAAAAAGCTAATAAACTAATAAAACCTAATAATAATAATAGCTAAACTAAACTAAAAACTAATAAAACTAAACTAATAAATAACTAATTAATAAAATAAAACCTCATAATAAAAAACTAAAAATAACTAAACTAATTGCTAAATAAAAAATAAACTAATAACTAAAACAATTAACTAAAAAATAACTAAACTAAAAAAACTAATAAAATTAAATAATAATAGTAATAAACTAAAACTAATTACCTAATAAACTAATAATAATAACTAAAATAAATTAATAAACTAAGTACTAATAAACTAATAGAAATTAATAATAATACATAAACCTAATAACTAAACTAATAAAATAAATAATAACTAATAACTAATAATAACTAGACCAATAAATAAATAACTAATAAAAACTAAGTAATAGTGATAAATAATAACTAATCTAAAACTAACTAATAAAACTAATTAATAACTAAAAAATAACTAAACTAATAATAATAATAAACTAATAACTAATAACTAATAACTAATAAATTAATCAAACCAATAACTAATAAAATAAAAACTAATAAATAATAATAAATAAAATTAATAAAACTAATAAAAACTAAACTGATAAACTAATAACTAATAACTAATAATAACTAATAATAAACTAAAAACTAAACTAATAACTAATAATAACTAACTAAATTAACTAACTAACTAATAAAACTAAAAAACTAATAACTAATAAACTAAAAACTAATAATAAAATAAAAAACTAAACTAATTAATAACTAATAAAACTAAAAAAACTAAAAATTAAACTAATAACTAACTAATAATAACTAATAATAAAATAATAATAAGAATAACTAATAAACATAATAATTAATAAAACTAAAAACTAACTAAAAATAACAAATAACTAAAAACTAAAAACTAACAAAACTAAGTAAAAATAATAAAGTAAACTAATAACTAAAAAACTAAACCTAATAAACTAATAATAAAACTAATAATACTAAAATATAATACATAAAACCTAATAACTAATAATAAATACCAATAAATAACTAAACCTAATCATAAAACTAACTAAATAACTTAACTAATAACTAATAATAAAAACTAATAAATAATAATAATTAAAAACTAACTAAACTTAAACTACTAATAACTAATAATAAACTTATAAATAATAATAACTAAATGATAGTTAATAATAAACTAATAAACTAACAATAATAACTAATAAATAACTTATAAAACTAATAACTAATAACTAAATAAAACAAATAATAACAAAATAATAACTAACTAATAACCTAACTAATAACTATACTAAAAACTAATAAACTAAAACTAATAATAGCTAACTAACTAATAATAACTGAGAACTAAAATAAAAATAAACTAAACTAACTAACTAAGAACCAAAAACTAATCTAATAAAACCTAAAAAACTAATAATTAAAACTAACTAACTAAAACTAAAATTATAATTATATAACTAAACTAATAATAAGAACTAAACTAATAACTAAAGTAATAACTAGTAATTATTAAAAACTAACCTAATAAATAATAAGAATAAGAATAATAATAATAATAATGATAATAATAAACTAATAAAATAAATAACTAAACTAAATAAAATAAAACTAACTCATAAATAATAAAAAATAACTAAATTAATAAAACTAAACTAACTAACTAGTAATAATATAATAAAACTAATAAAATGAATAGCTAAAACCTAATAATTAAAACAAATAACTCATAACTAATGAACTAAACTAATAAAGTAAAATTAATAACTAAAAAAATAACTAATAAACTAAAATAATTAACTAAATTATAAAACTAATAAATAACTAAATAATTAATAAAAACTAACTAATAACTAATAACTAACTAATAACTAAATAATAAAATATCTAAAACTAAAACTAATAATTAAATAACTAACTAAACTAAAGTAAAACAAAAAAGTAACTAATAATAACTAATAAAACTCAATAACTAACTACAATGACTAAATAAATAACTAATAAAACTAACTAACTAATAATAAATTAATAAAAATCATTAACTAATAATAATAACTAATAATTAATAATTAAACTCAAAACTAACTTGTAATAATAACTAAAAACTAAAACTAATAAAACTAATAAAATAATAACTAATAATAAAACTAACTAAACTATTTAAAGTAATTATAAAACTAATAATAACTACTAAAAATTAATAACTAAATTAATAATTAACTAAATAAATTAATAAATAAAGCTAATAATAATAATAACTAAAACTAAACTAGCTAAGAAGTAATAAACTAAATAATAACTAATAACTAATAACTAATAATTAATAATAATTAACTAAACTAAACCTAAAAACTAAACTGACTAATTAATAAATAACTAATAAAAACTAATAAACTAATAACTAAACTAAACTACCAACTAATAAACAAATAACTAAACCTAATAACCTAATAAAACTAACTAAAACTAATAAAACTAACTAATAAAATAACCTAACTAATAAACTAAAAAAATTAACTAACTAATAACTAAAAACTAAAACTAACTAACTAAAAACTAACTAAACTAGAAAACTAACTAAGTAAACTAAAAAACTAAAACTAATAACAAACTAATAACTAAATAAACTAACTAATAACTAATAACTAATAAACTAAAACTAACTAATAACTAACTAAATAAAATGAATAAAACTAATAATAATAACTAAAAAACAAACTATTAAACTAATTAAAACTAACTAATGATTGAAAACTAATAACTAAAAACTAACTAATAATAAATAAATAAAACTAAACCTAATTAATAATAATAAACTAAAAAAAGTAAAACTAAAAAAATAATAACAAAAATCATAATAATAACTAAACTAATAACTAATAAAAATTAACTAAAAAAATAAAATTATACTAATAAACTAACTAAACTAATAACTAACTAATAAACTAATAAACTAATAACTAATTAATAAACTAAACTAATCTAATAAACTAACTAATAAACTAAACTATACTAATAATAAACCAATAAACTAGTAACTAATAACTAATAATAATAACTAAATAATCTAATAAACTAAAAAACTAACAAAGCTAATAAGCTAATAATAAAAATAACTAACTAATAATAATAAATACTAAATAAATAACTAACTAAAATCTAATAATATACTAAATAACTATAATAACTAACTAAAACTAATAAAATAGTAAACTAAAACTAAATAAACTAAAAATTATTAAACTGATAAATTAATAAACTAATAAAATAATAATTAACTAATAATTAATAAACTAATAAGTAATAAAACTAACTAAATAAAAACTAAATAACTAACTAATAACTAATAAACTAATAAACTAATAAACTAATAACTAAACAAATAACTAAACTAAAAAACTAAAAACTAATAACTAAAAAACTAAACCACAATAATAAAACTAATAAACTAACTAATAACCAAACTAACCTATAACAATAAACTAAACTAACTAAATAAAATTAATATCTAATAAACCAACAATAACAAAATAAACTAATAAACTAATAACAAAATAGATAAGAAACCAATAAACTAATAACTAATAAAACCAAAATTAATAAATATCTAATAACTAAATAAACTATAACTAATAAAAACTAATAAACCAAAAAACTAAAAACTAACTAATAACTAATAATAAAACTAAATAAACATAACCAAAATTAAAAAACTAACTAAAACTAAGCTAATCAAACTAATAACAAATAATAACTAATAAAAGAACTAAAAACTAAATTAACTAATAACTAACACTAAAACCTAATAAAACTATTAATTAACTAACCAATAACTAGTGTTAATAATGATTAAAACTAACTAATAAAACTAATAACTAACTAAGACTAATAAAATTAAACTAATAACTAATAATAACTAAATTAAAAATTAAACAAATAACTAATAACTTATAATAATATCTAAAATAATAATTAAACTAAATAACAAAATAACTAAAAACTAAAAAATATTAAACTAAATAAACTAATAACTAGTGAACTAATAACTAATAAACTAATATCTAACTAATAATAACTAATATTAAAAAATAACTATTAACTAACTAATAAAAACTAACTAATTAACCAATAACTAATAATAAATAACTAAACTAAATAATAACCAAAACTAATAAAATAATAACTAATAACCAAAAATAATAAATAATAACCAAATAATAACTAACTAACTAATAATAAATTAACTAAAACTAACTAACTAAAACTAATAAAATAAAAACTAAATAATAAAACTAACTATAACTAACTAATAAATAAATTACTAATAATTAAACCTAATCAAACTAATAAACTAATAATAATAAAAATAACTAACAAATAGTAATAACTAATAATAACTAACTAAAATAACTAATAAATAACTAATAATGAATAATAACTAAACTAATAACTAATAACAAACTAATAAAATAATAATAAAACTAAGCTAAAACTAACTGGCTAATAAACTAACTAACTAATAACTAATAATAATAATAATAACTAACTAATAACTAGCTAATAATAATAAACTAATAACTAATAATAATTAAACTAAGCTAATAACTAATAAAACCAAAATAACTAACTAAAACTAAACCTAAAACTAATAGAACAAATATCTAAATAACTAACTAATAATAATTAAAAACTAAACTAATAACTAAACTAACTAATAACTAATAAACTAAAACCTAAATAACTAATAAAAAATAATAAACTAAATTACTAAATAATAACTAACTAAACCTAATAATTAAAACTAAATAAAATAATAACTAAAACTAATAACTAACTAAACATATAAATAAACTAATAAAACTATCCAATAACTAAAATTAATAATAAAACTAATAACTGAAAATAACTAACTAAACTAATAATTAATAATAACTAAATAACTAATTAACTAGTAAAAATAATTAATAAAATTAATAATAATAACCTAATAAACTAAAAAGTAAATAACTAATAAAACTAACTAAACTAATCTAAAAAAACAAATAAATAATACACTAAAAAATAACTAAACTAATAAATAATAAATAATAAAACTAATAACTAAAACTAAATAAAACTAACTAATAAATAACTAATAAACTACTAACTAAACTAACTAAAACTAACTAAACTAATAATAACAAAATAAAAACTAAATAAACTAAACCAAACAAGTAATAACTAATAATAACTAACTAATAACTAAAAAATATATAACCTAATAACTAACTAATAATAAATAATAAACTAATAAATAAATAAAACTAACTAAACTAAACCTAATAACTCATAAAAACTAACAAAATTAATAATAACTATCTAATAATAAAACTAAATAATTACATAATAACTAATAAACTAATAAACTAATAAAATAAAACTAATAACTAAACCTAATAACTAAAAAAACTAACTAACTAATAACTAATAAACTAATAATAAACTAATAACTAATAAACTAATCTAAATAACTAAATTAATATAACTAATAAACTAAATAACAAAATAAATAATAAATAATAATAATAAACAAAATTAACTTAAAAACTAATAATAAACTAATAACTAAAACAAATAACTTAAACTAAATAATAAAAACTAAACTAACTAAACTAATAACTAAAACTAATAATAATAATAATAACTAAACTAATAATTAATAACTAACTAATAACTAAACTAATAATAATAACTTATAATAACTATAATAATAATAAACTAAAAACTAAATAATAATAATAATAATAATAATAATAATAACTAATAACTAACTAAAAACTAATAACTAAACTAATAGCTAAACTAACTAAATAATAATAACAAAAGTAAAAAACCTAATAAAACTAATAACTTATAATTATTAATAAACCTAATCACTAACTAATAACTAATATAAAACTAATAATATCTAATAATAAAACAAATAATAACTAACTAAAAAATTAGAACTAATAAACTAATACCTAAACTAACTAACAACCAAAAACTAAATAAACTAACTAAAAACTAAACTAATAAATAACTAATAATTAAACTAATAACTAATAATAAATAAATTAATAACTAAAAACTAATAATTACTAAAAAGCTAAACTAATAACTAATAAATAATAAAACATAATAAATAAATTAATAAAACTAATAAAAAACTAATAAATTACTAACTAATAACTAACTAATAATAAATAATAACTAATAACAAAAAAATTAAATAAAACTAAACTAAAAACTAAACAGCTAATAATAATAAAAATAACTAACTAACTAATAAAATAAACTAATAAAAAACTAACTAACTAATAATAATAACTGACTAATAAAACTAACTAATAATAACAAATAACTAAAATGAAATAACTAAGTTAAAAACTAATAATAATAAACCTAATAAAACTAAACTAAAACTAATAAAACTAATAAAACTTATAAACTAAATAACTAAATAACAAAATAAATAACTAAAAAAATTAAATAACTAATTAATAACTAATAGCTAATAAATAAATAACTAATAACTAAACTAATAATAACTATTAACTAATAACTAAAACTAATAATAACTAAATAATAACTAATAAAACTAATAATAATAAACTAATAACTAAATAATAATAATAAACTAATAACTAAATAATAATAATAATAATAATAATAATAATTAAAATTATTTAAATAAAAAACTAATAACTAACTAATAACTAACTAATAAATAAATAAATAAAACATATAAAATTAATAATAACTAATCTAATAACCAATAACTAATAATTAATAAATAATAAATAATAGATAACTAAAACTATTAATAATAAAACTAATAATTAATAATAATATGGCTAATAATAAAACTAATAAATAATAATAAATCTAAAACTAATAATAACTAATAATAAAAATTATAATAACTAACTAATAAAAACTAACTAAAACTAATTACTAATAATAACTAATAATAACTAATAATAACTAAAATAACTAATAAAAACTAGTAAACTAATAAACTAATAACTAATAACTAATAACTACATAACTAATAAACTAATAATAATAATAATAAATTAATAATAAAACTAATAAAACTAATAACTAAAATAACAAATAAACTAAACTAAATAACTAACTAATAATAATAATTAATAATATCTAATAACTAATATAACTAATAAAATAACTAACTAATAAACCTAATAACTAATAATAACTAAACTAATAAACTAATAAATTAATAACTAAATAAATGGCTAAACTATTAAACTAAATAACTAAAACTAATAATAACTAAATAATTAATAACTAATAAATTAATAACTAAAACTAACTAACTATTGATAACTAATAACTAAAAACTAATAATAAATAATAACTAATAAAAACTAGAAAAACTAACTAATAGGAAACTAAATAGCTAATAACTAAACTATTAAACTAAATTAATAACTAATTAAAAAACTAAAAATTAAATAACTAAACAAATAAACTAATAACTAACTAAATAATAAAAACAAATAATTAATAATAAATTAAAAAAACTAATTAATAAAACTAACTAACTAAATAACTAACTAATAATTAATAAATAACTAATAATAACTATACTAATAACTAATAATAAAAACTAATAATAAATAAATAAATAACTAACTAATAATAACTAATAACTAATAAAAACTAACAAAGAAAACTAATAACAAATAATAAATAAACTAAGCTAATAAAATAATGAACTAACCAATAAAAAAACTAAACTAATAACTAATAGTAACTAACTAACCAAACTAATAAAACTAACTAACTAATAATAATTAATAACTAAAGCTAATAATAATAATAATAATAAAACTAATTAATTAATAAACTAATAACTAATAATAAACTAACTAATAATAACTAACTAATAATTAAATAATAACAGACTAACTAATAATAACTAACTAAACCTAAACTAATAATTATAACTAATAACTAACTAACTAACTAACTAACTAATAATTGATAAAACTTATAAAACTAAATAATACTAATAATAATAAATTAATAACTAATAATTAATAACTAAATAACTAATCATAACTAAACTAATAACTGAACTGGTGAACTAATAACGTAAACTAATAATTAATAACTACTAAAATTAATAATTAACTAAACTAATAATTTAAATAACTAAACAAATTATAACTAATAACTGAAAACTAAATAACTAATTAAACCTAAATAACTAAAACAAAATAAAAACTAATAAACTAATAATAATAAGTAAAAGCTAAAAACTAAATAATTAATAATAAAACTAAAAATATATAATAACTTTTAATTAATAAAACTAAAAACTAATAACCAAATAATATTAATAACTAACTAATAATAACTAAATAATAAAACTAAAAATAATAAAAAAACTAAAAAAATAATAAAACTAAAACTAAATTAAAATAAACTAACTAACTAATAAACTAATAAACTAAAAAAAGTTAAATAATCTAACTAAAGTGATAAATTAACTAATTATAACTAATAATAAATAACTAAACTAATTATAACTAACTAACTAATAACTAACTAATAATAAACTAACTAATAACTAATAATAAAAATAAAAATAAATAATAATAATAATAATAATAATATAAACTAATAAACTAAATAAATAATAAATAATAACAAAAATAACTAATAAACTAATAAAACTAACTAAACTAATAACTAATAAAAATTAACTAATAACTAATAATAATAAATAAATAAATAACTAAAATAATAACTAACTAATAACTAAACTAATAAAACTAATAACTAATAATAATATACAAATAAAACTAATAACTAACTAATAATTAAACCTAAACCTAAACCTAATAATAACTAAAACTAATAACTAATAACTAGGTGATAAAATTAATACTAATAATAATAACTAATAACTAATAAAAACTAAATAAACTAAGTAACTAAACTAAACTAACTAACTAAAAAACTAATAACTAAAACTAATAATTAAATAACTAATAAAACCAAACTAATAATAAATTACTAACTAACTAATAAATAAATTAAATAAAAAAACTAATAAAACCAATAATAAAACATCTAACTAATAAACTTGTAAATAAAAAAACTAAACTAATTAACTAATAAAATCTATTAATAAACCTAATAAACTTATAATTAAACTAATAAACTAAACTAAACTAATAATTAATAATAATAAACTAATAAACTAATAAACTAATAACCAATAATAATAATAACTATATATAATAACAAAAACTAATAAAAATTAAATAATAACTAATAATGAACAAATAAAACTAATAACTAATAATAACCAAAACTAATAAAAAAAACTAATAAAACTAATAAACTAAAATAAATAATCTAAATAATAAACTAAAAATTAACTAACTAATAAATTAACTAATAATAACTAATAATAATAAACTAATAACTAATAATACTAACTAAACTAACTAATAATAAAACCAAAAAAATAATAAACTAATAGACTAAAACTAATAATAATAATAATAACTAAACTAAATAACTAATAAAACTAATAATAATAACTAATAAATAACTAACCTAACTAAAGCTAATAACTAATAACTAATATTAAACTAACTAAAAACTAACTAATAATAACTAAAACTAATAATAATAACTAACTAATAACTAATAAAACTAAACTAATAAATAGCTAAATGAATAAATAACTAATAAAATTAAAAACTTATAACTAAACTAATAATAAAATAAATAATAACTAATAACTAACTAACTACTAAACTAAAAGCTAAACTAATAAGTAATAATAACTAAATAATAAAACTAATAAAAACTAAATAAAAAACTAAAATAACTAATAATAAACTAATAAAACTAAATTAAAAATAAAACCTAAAACCAATAAATCTAATAAACTAACTAAGAAAAAAATAACTAATAAAAAACTAATAAAACTATTAAACTAATAAAACTAATAACTAAATAACTAATAAAACTAATAAACTAAAACTAACTAATAACTATCGAATAAACTAAACTAATAAACATAATAAACAAATAATTAATAATAATAATAATAATAATAATAAATGAATATAAATTAATAGTCTAATAACTAATAAAATGAAACTAACTAAATAAACTAACTAAACTAAAAACTAATTAATAAACAAATAACTAAAACAAACTAAAAACTAAAAACCTAATAATAAAAATTAAATAACTAATAACTAAACTAAACTAAATAACTAATAAGCTAAATTAATAAAATAAAAACTAATTAACTAATAACTAATAATAACTAAATTGAATAACTAACTAATAATAACTAATAAATGAATAATAATAATAATAATAATAATAATAAACTAAAGAAATACTAATAATAAATAACTAATAATTAATAACTATCTAAAAAATTAAACTAAAAAACCAATAATAATAACTAAAAAGTAATAACTAATAAAACTAAATAAAATAACTAACTAACTAACTAATAAATAATAAAAGTAAATAAACTAATAACTAATAATAAGAACTAATAAAACTAACTAATAACTAATAAAAACTAAAACAAACTAATAACTAAAACTAACTAAACCTAAATAATAACTAACTAATAACTAATAACTAGACTAATAAACTAATAATAAGCTAATAACTAACTAACTAAGAGCTAATAAACCTAACAATAATAAACTAATAAATAAATAATAACTAATAAAACTAAATAAAACTAACTAATAATTAATAACTAATAACAAAAACTAACTAAAACTAAATAAAATAACTAAACTAAATAACCACTAAACTAATAATAAACTAAACTAAATAACTAAACTAATAAAACAAATAACTAATAAAAACTAATAATAAAAAAAATAAACCTAATAATAAAACTAACTAAATAACTAAATTAGTAGAACTATCTAAAAAAACTAAACTAATAACTAAAACTAATAAATAATAATAACTAAAAAATTACATGAATTAATAATTAATAACTAATAATAAACTAATAAATAATAATAACTAAATAATAAAACTAATAAACTAATAATAATAACTAATAACTAACTAAATAATAAATAACTTATAAAATTAATAACTAATAACTAAATAATAAATAACTAATAACCTAACTAATAACAAAACTAGTAACTAATAAACTAAAACTAATAATAACTAATAACTAAACTAATAACTAAAATAAAAAATAACTAAACTAACTAACTAATAACTAAAAACTAAACTGATAAAACCTAAAAACTAATAACTAAAATTAATTAACTAAAACTAAAATAATAATTAAATAACTAAATAAATAATTAATAACTAATAAAAACTAATTTAGTAAATAATAATAATAATATTATTAATAATAATAATAAAGCAATAAAACTAATAATTAAACTAAATAAAATAAAATTAACTAATAAATAATAATAAAACTAAATAATTAAACTAATAAAATAAAACTAACTAACTAATAATAATATAATAAAACTAGTAAATCTGATAATTAAAACCTAATAACTAAAACTAACAACTAAAAACTAATAAACTATACTAATAAACTAAAAATAATAAAACTAATAAATAACTAATTAATAATAAAAACATAAATTTAATAACTAAGAAAATAGCCTAAGTAATATAAATAACTAACTAATAATAAAAACTAATATAAAATAATAACTTAACTAATAAGCATTAATAAACTAAAAATTAATAATAACTATTAATAATAAACTAAAAACTAATACAACTAACTAATAAAAAACTAATAAACTAATAACTAAACTAAACTAACAAATTAAACTAATAAAACTAATAAAAACTAACTAACTAAAAACTAATTAATAAAACTAATAAATAACTAACTAATAAAACTAACTAATAACTAAATAATAAAGCAACTAAAACTAAAACTAATAACTAAATAACTAACTAAACTAAATTAAAAACTAAAAATAAATTAATAATAACTAATAAAACTAAATAATAAACTAAAATAACTAAACTAAAAAACTAATAAAACTAACCAATAATGATAAACTAATAATAATAACTAATAACTAATAATAAAACTAAAAACTAACTAATAATAATTAATAACTAATAATAATAACTAAAAACTAAAACTAATAAAATATATAAAATAATAACTAATAATAAAAAAACTAAACTAACTAAAGTAATAATAAAATTAATAATAACTAATAAAAACTAATAACTAACTAAATAAATTAATAAATATAATTAATAATAATAACTAAACTTAACTAACTAAAAACTAATAAAGTAAATAAATAATAAAAACTAAATAAAAAATAATAACTAATAACTAAAACTAATAACTAATAACTAATAATAAATAGCTAAACTAAACCTAAAAACTAAACTAACTAACTAATAAAAACTAATAATAATTAATAACTAAACTAAACTAATAATTAATAAACTAATAAGTAAACCTAATAACCTAATAAAACTAACTAAATCTAATAAAACTAACTAATAAAATAACCTAAATAATAAACTAAAAAAACTAACTAACTAATCAATAACAAAAAACTAAAACTAAAACTAATTAATAACTAACTAAACTTAAAAACTAACTAACTAGATTAAAAACTAAAACTAATAACTAATTAAACTAACTAATGACTAATAACTAATAAATTAAAACTAACTAATAACAAACAAAATAAAACTAATAAAACTAATAAAACTAATAATAATAATAACTAATAATTAAACTAAACCTAATAACTAAACTAAAAAAACTAATTAAATAACTAACTAATAATAATCAAACCTAATAACTAATAGCTAACAAAATTAATTAATGATAAACTAAACTAATAAACTAATAAACTAACAAACTAAAAAAACAAATTAATAATAACTTGATAAAATTATTAAAACTAATAAAACTAAACTAATAACTACTACTAATAAAACTAATAAATAACTAACTAATAAAACTAACTAATAACTAATAACTAATAACTAACTAATAACTAAATAATAAAACAAATAAAACTAAAACTAATAACTAAATAACTAACTAAACTAAACTAAAAAACTAAAATAAAAATAATAACTAATAAACCAAATAACTAACTAAAATAACTAAACTAAATAACTAAAACTAACTAATAATAATAAACTAATAATAATAACCACTAATAACTAATAATAACCAAAAAACTAAAACTAATAAAAATAAATAAAATAAAATAATAAACAAAACAACTAAACTAACTAACGTAATAATAAAATTAATAATAACTAATAAAAACTAATAACTAACTAAATAAACTAATAAATAAAATTAATAATAATAAAACTAATAACTAAAACCAACTAAAAAGTAAATAAATAATAAAAGCTAAATAAAGAATAATTACTAATAACTAAAACTAATAGCTAATAACTAATAATAAATAACTAAACTAAACCTAAAAAACTAAACTAACTAACTAATAAAAACTAATAAACTAATAATTAATAACTAAACTAAACTAATAATTAATAAACTAATAAGTAAACCTAATAACCTAATAAAACTAACTAAAACTAATAAAACTAACTAATAAAATAACCTAACTAATAAACTAAAAAAACTAACTAACTAATAAATAACTAAAAACTAAAACTAAAACTAACTAATAACTAACTAAACTTAAAAATTAACTAACTAGATTAAAAACTAAAACTAATAACTAGCTAATAACTAATTAAACTAACTAATGACTAATAACTAATTAACTAAAACTAACTAATAACAAATAAAATAAAACTAATAAAACTAATAATAATAATAACTAATAATTTAACTAAACTAAAAAACTAATTAAATAACTAACTAATAATAATCAAACCTAATAAATAATAGCTAACAAAACTAATTAATGATAAACTAAACTAATAAACTAATAAACTAACAAACTAAAAAAACAAATTAATAATAACTTGATAAAATTATTAAAACTAATAAAACTAAACTAATAACTACTACTAATAAAACTAATAAACTAACTAATAAAACTAATAAATAACTAACTAATAAAACTAACTAATAACTAATAACTAATAACTAACTAATAACTAAATAATAAAACAAATAAAACTAAAACTAATAACTAAATAACTAACTAAACTAAACTAAAAACTAAAAATAAACTAATAATAACTAATAAAACTAAATAACTAACTAAAATAACTAAACTAAATAACTAATAAAACTAACTAATAATAATAAACTAATAATAATAACTAATAACTAATAATAAAACTAAAAACTAACTAATAACTAATAACTAAAAACTAAAAAACTAAAATTAATAAATAAATAAAATAATAACTAATAATGTAAATAACCAAACTAAAGTAATAATAAATTAAATAACTAATAAAAAACTAACTAACTAAATAAACTAATAAATAAAAAATTAATAATAATAATAACAAAAAACTTAACTAACTAATAACTAATAAAAGATAATAAACTAAATAAATAATAATAACTAATAACTAAAACTAATAACTAATAACTAATAATAAATAACTAAACTAAACCTAAAAACTAAACTAACTAACTAATAAAAACTAATAAACTAATAATTAATAACTAAACTAAACTAATAACTAATAAACTAATAAGTAAACCTAATAACCTAATAAAACTAACTAAAACTAATAAAACTAAGTAATAAAATAACTTAACTAATAAACTAAAAAGACTAACTAACTAATCAATAACTAAAAAGTAAAATTAAAACTAACTAACTAATAACTAACTAAACTTAAAAACTAACTAACTAGACTAAAAAACTAAAACTAATAACTACGTAATAACTAATAAACTAAAACTAACTAATAATAAACAAAATAAAACTAATAAAACTAATAATAATAATAACTAATAATTAAACTAAACCTAATAACTATACTAAAAAACTAATTAAATAACTAACTAATAATAATCAAACCTAACAACTAATAGCTAACAAAACTAATTAATGATAAACTAAACTAATAAACTAATAAACTAACAAACTAAAAAAAACAAATTAATAATAACTAAATAAAATTATTAAAAATAATAAAACTAAACTAATAACTACTATTAATAAAACTAATAAACTAACTAATAAAAACTAATAACTAACTAAACTAATAATAAACTAATAATAAAAAAAATGAAACCAATAACCTAATAAGTAACTAACTAATAATAACTAAACTAATAAACTAATAACTAACAAATAATAGCTAATTAAATAACTAACTAAATAACAATAATAATAATAATAATAATAATAATAATAATAATAATAATAATAATAACTAATATAATTAATAAAACTAATAAAACTAATAACTAACTAAATAACTAATAATAAAACTAATAAAACTAAAACTAAACCTAAACTAATAAAATACAACCTAAAAACTAAAATAAAACTAACAAACTAATAAACGAATAAAATGAAGTAATAAATAACTAACTAAAACTAATAATAAACTAATAAAAACTAACTAACTAATAACCTAAAAAAATAACTAATAAAAAACTAAACTATTAATAACTAACAAAATAACTAATAATAATAACTAAATAACTAACTTAAAACTAAAATAGTAAACTAATAAAATAATAATAAACTAATAAATAAACTAACAAATAAATCTAAAGTAATAACTAAACCTAATAACTAACAAATTAAAACTAACTAATAATAATTAAACTAATAAACTAAAAATAAAACTAATAAAAATGAAATAAACTAATAACTAATAACTAAACTAAAAAACTAATACAAATAACTAACTAACTAATAACTAATAATAAACTAATAAAATAATTAAACTAATAAAAATAATAATAATAACCAACTAATAAAACTAAAAACTAATAAACTAATAACTAATAATAAAAATTAATAAAACTAATAACTAAGAAATTAAGAAATCTAAACCTAAAACTAATAAAGTAATAAAAATAATAATAATAAAACTAATAATAATAATAATAAACTAAACTAATAACTAACTAATAATTAAACTAACTAAAAAAAAAATAATGAACTAAAATAAATAACCTACACTAATAAATTAATAACTAACTAATAATAAACTTACAAGATAATAACTAATAAAACTAACTAAAAAACTAATAAAAAATAAAAACTAATAATAAAAACTAATTAATAATAACAAATAATAACTAACTAATAATAATAATTAACTAATAAAACTAATAACTACTAATAACTAATAGTAAACTAATAAACTAATAACTAGAGAATAATAACTAACTAATAACAACTAATAAATAAATAAAAAATTAATTAAAACTAAAAACTATTAACTAAAAACTAAACAAATAAATTTAAATAATAAACCTAATAAACTTAAAAATAATAAACTAATAAACTAAAGTAATAACTAATAAATAATATCTACTAGAAAGAACTAAACTAAATAACTAATAAAACCTGATAACTAAACTAATAAACTAATAAATAATTAATTAATAATAAAACTAACTAATAATGAACTAATAAAAATAACTAAAACTAATATCTAATAACTAATAATAAAAATAACTAATAAACTAATAACTAATAACTAAAATAATAAATAAAACTAATAATAATAATAAAAACTAATAACCAATATAATCAATAACAATAAGAAAATAATAAACTAAATAACTAATTAATAACTAAACTAACTAAACTAATAACTAATAAACTTAAAAACTAATAATAATAAACTAATACCTATAATAACTAACTAATAAACTAAAAAAACTAACTAATAATAAAAACTAATAACTAAACTAATAATAACTAAAAACTAAACTAATAACTAATAACTAAAATACTAAACTAATAAAATAAATAACTAATAAATAAGTTAAAATTAGTAAAAATAATAATAATAAAACTAGCTAATAATAAATAATAAAACTAATATAAAAGCAATAATAACTGAAAATGAAGTAAATCAAATATCTAAAATAATAAAAAATAATAAACTAACTAATAACTAAGCTAATAATAATAAATAAAATAACTAAATTAAGTAACTAATAATAACTAATAATTACTAACTAATAACTAAACTAATAAAACTAATAATTAAATAACTAACTAATAACTAAAACTAATAAAAATTAACTAACTAACTAATAAAACTAATAAAAACTAAAAACTAATAATAATAATAATAATAATAATAATGAACTAAACTAATAAAACCTAATAACTAATAATAATAATAACTAACTTATAAACAAATAAACTAATAAAACTAAATTAATAAAACTAATAATAAACTAAACTAATAATAAAAAACTAATAGCTAAAAAAACTAACTAAACTAACTAACTAATAACTAATAAATAAATAACTAAAACTAAAACTAACTAATAATTAAACCTAAATAAAAAACTAATAATAATAATTACTAAATAAATAACTAATAACTAAACTAACTAACTAATAATAATAACTGATAACTAATGATATTAATAAACTAATATACTATATAACTAAAATAACTAATAAAATTAAATCTAATAGTAATAAATAAAAATTAATAACTAACAAATATCTAACCTAATAAACTAAACTAATAATAATAATTATAATAGCAATAATAATAGTAATAATAAATAAAGTTAATAATAATAACTAAAACTAAATAATAAAATAAATAATTAACTAATAATAAACTAAAAACTAATAACCAAAATTAACTAATTACTAAATAATAATAATAAAATAATAACTAATAAAACAAATCTAATAACTAATAAAAACTAATAATTAAAAATAATAACTAATAATAATAACTAACTAAATTAATAACTAATAATAACCAATAAACTAATAATAATTAAAATAATAATTAACTAATAACTAATAAAATAAAAACTAATAAAAAAACTTAATAATAATAATAACTATAATAGCTAACTAATAACTAAATAACTAGTAACTAACAACTAATTAATAATAACTAATAAAAACTAATAACTAATTAAAAAAACTAATAAATAATAATAAAAGTAATAACTAAAAGAATAATAACTAACTAATAAAACTAATAATAATTAACTAATAAAAATAATAACTAAACTAAAATAATAAATAATAAAATAATAATGAGTTAATTATTATTATTACTTTAATTATTTAGTTTTATTTTTATTAGTTCGATTATTAGTTTTATTAGTTTTTATTAGTTTTTATTAGTTAGTTTATTAGTTAGTTATTAGTTTAGTTTTATTATTAGTTACTAGGTTTTTATTAGTTAGTTATTTATTTTATTAGCTTAGTTTATTAGCTTTTGGTTATTGTAGTTTTATTAATTATTATTATTATTATTATTATTATTATTATTATTATTATTATTTAGTCATTATTATTATTATTAGTTAGTTAGGTTTATTAGTTTATTATTTTAGTTTATTAGTTATTATTAGTTAGTTTTAGTATTTAGTTTTATTAGTAATTAGTTGGTAGTTTATTAGTTGGTTTTATATTATTAGTTAGTTAGTTATTAGAATTATTATTACTTAGTTAGATTATTATTGGTTTAGTTAGTTATTAGTTATTACTATAAGATATTACTATTAATTTAGTTATTATTAGTATTATTTATTAGTATAGTTTAGTAGTTTAGTTATTATATTTTAGTTAGTTAGTTATTAGTTTTTAGTTAGTTTATTTATTTTAGTTTTTTTGTTATTAGTATTTTTAGTTTTGTTTTATAGTTATTATTTTTAGTTATTTTAGATTATTTTATTGTATACTAGTTTTTAGTTATTATTTTAGTTTTATTTAGTTTTTAGTTTTGTTTATTAGTTAATATTAGTTATTTATTATTAGTTAGTTATTTAGTTTTAGTTATTAATTAGTTATTAGTTTTATTAGTTTATTAGTTTAGTTATTATATTAGTTATTATTTATTTATTTTTTATTTAGTTAGTTAGTTTAGTTATTATTAGTTAGTTTATTATTAGTAGTTATTAGTTTAGTTATCTTATGAGGTTTAGTTTTTTTTAGTTTAGTTATTATTTTAGCTAGTTTTATTAGTTATTATAATTATTATTATTAGTTTATTATTAGTTATTAGTTAGTTATTATTAGTTATTAGTTTAGTTATTATAATTATTAGTTATTAGTTAGTTATTGTTATTAGTTATTATTATTAGTTTACTAGTTTTATTTTTATTATTTATTAGTTAGTTTATTTATTAATTTATTTATTAGTTTTTTATTAGTTATTATTAGTTTGGTTTAGTTTAGTAATTATTAATTTTAGTTTTAGTTTATAAGTTTATTTTTAGTTATTTAATTATTAGATTATTGGTTATAGTTTTTAGTTTTATCATTAGTATTGTTTAGTTTATTAGTTTTAGTTTAGTATATAGTGTTAGTTTTATTAGTTTATTATTATTATTATTATTAGTTTAGTATTTATTAGTTACTATTGGTATTATAGTTATTAGTTTTAGTTTTAGGTTTAATAGTTAGTTATTAGTTTTATTAGGTTTTAGTTTAGTTATTATTATTTATTAGTTACTCATTTATTTATTATTATTTTATTTAATTTTATTATTTATTTAGTTATTAGTTTTATTTGTTAGTTAGTTTTAGTTAGTTATTAGTTAGTTTATTAGTTTTTATTAGTTAGTTAGTTATTATTAGTTATTAGTTATTTATTATTTTAGCTATTTATTAGTTTGTTTTATTCATTTATTAGTTATTAGTTAGTAATTAGTTATTAGTTAGTTAGTTTTATTAGTTAGTTATTATTAGTTATTAGTTTTATTAGTTTTATTAGTTATTTGTCATTAGTTTTATTATTTTTATTAGTTAGTTATATGTTATTATTATTTAGTTTAATTTATTTGTTTTTATTAATTTTATTATTTATTATTAGTTATTTATTTAGTAGTTCTATTAGTTATTATTTATTTAGGTTTTAGTTAGTTATTATTAGTTATTAGTTGCAGTTTAGTTTATTTTAGTTAGTCATAAATTAGTTATTAGTTGTTATTTAATTTAGTTATTTATTAGTTTATGTTTTCTTAATTATTATTAGTTAGTTTAGTTTATTAGTTTATTAGTTTAGTTTTATTAGTTATTAGTTTTAGTTGGTTAGTTTTTACTTATTATTATTTTTAGTTATTATTAGTTATTAGTTTATTATTAGTTATTATTAATTTTTAGTTTTTATTAGTTATAATTAGTTTAGTTTATTAATTTATTAGTTTTGTCTTATTAGTTTTATTAGTTTAGGTATAGTTATTTATTAGTTTTATTAATTTTGTTAATTTTTATTATTAGTTATTATTAGTTAGTTAGTTTTATTAGTTATTAAGTTATTAGCTATTATTAGTTAGTTATTAATTATTATTGGCTATTAGTAATTATTATTAGTTATTAGTTCACTTTATTAGTTTAGTTATTTAGTTTTTTAATTAATTTATTTAGTTTTAGTTTATTAGTTTTTATTAGTTTTGAGTTAGTTTAGGTTATTATTTAGTTATTTAGTTTTATTTATTATTAGTTATTAATTTCTACTTAGTTATTCATTTATTGGTTTTAGGTTTAGTTAGTTAGTTTTTTTGGTTATTATTATTATTAGTTAGTTTAGTTATTAGTTTAGTTATTAGTTTATTAGTTTATTATTATTAGTAGTTAGTTGATTAGTTTTTATTAATTAGTTTTTTGTTAGTTATTAGTTAAGTTATTATTTGTTTTTAGTTATTATTATTAGGTTTAGTTTATTTATTATTTTATTAGTTAGTTATTATTTTAATTATTAGTTTAGGTTTATGAGTTAAGTTTTTAGTTAGTTAGTTAGTTATTAGTTAGTTAGTTTTATTAGTTTAGTTATTAGTTAGTTATTATTATTTATTATTAGTTATTAGTTCATTAGTTTATTAGTTTAGTTTTTATTATTAGTTTATATAATTTATTAGTTTTTTTGTTTTATAATTTTATTAGTTTAATTAGTTTCGTATTAATTATTAGGTTTATTTATTAGTTATTTAGTTTTAGTTACTATTCATTTTAGTTTTATTAATTTATTATTAGTTATTAGCTATTATTTTAATTATTATATTAGTTATTATTATTTGTTTATTGGTTTTTTTTTAATTATTAGATAGTTTTATTAGTTATTAGCTTTTTAGTTCTTAGTTATTTAGTTAGTTATTTAGTTATTATTATTATTAGCTTAGTTTTATTATTAGTTATTAGGTTTATTACTTTTAGTTTAGTTTAGTTTTTAGTTTAATAATTTATTAGTTATTTAGTTATTAGTTTATTATTAGTTTTAGTTTTAGTTAGTTTTAGTTAGTTTTATTAGTTATTAGTTTAGGTTTTATTAGTTAGCTTTTAGTTTATTAGTTTTATTAGCTTATAAGTTTATTATTATTACTATTATTTTTATTAGTTAGTTAGTTATTATTATTAGTTTATTAATTTTAGTTTTATTATCAGCAATTAGTTTAGTTAATTAGTTATTGTGAGTCACTATAACACCCAAGGGGGGATTGAATTATGCGATATTAAAAACTTTTAAAGTTAAATCTTAAATTTTAAGTTTTAGTAGAAAATTAATTTTTGATTTTACAACGATAAGATACAATTGTGCGATATTAAAAATTTATGAAGTTAAATCTTAAATTTTAAGTTTTAGTAGAAAATTAATTTTTGATTTTACAATGATAAGATACAATTCTTAATGATGAAAAAAAAATAAAAGTACAGTAAATTAAAGAGATGCAATAGGCACACAATTTTTATGTGGTTCAGCCAAGCCCCAATACCGGCATACATCCACGCCTAGCCACCCCTAGCTAGGAATTCACTAAATGCAAAAATAGCTTATAAATAGTACTCTCCTATAATGGGGCGAGCACAACCCCTACAATAATTTGAACTCTCCCACAAAGGGGCGAGTACAACCCCAATATAAATTTTACAGTACAAAAAAGAAAAATATAAAATAATAAATTTTGATAAAATAAATCTCTCACAAATATACCAAGCAATCCAATTTAAAAAATGATCTCACAACTTTCAAATGATCACTTTACCACATAAAATTTTTGGCAAGATAAAATGCTCACTTAATATTGATAAGAAATAATAAAATAATATCTTAAAGTGATCTTATTAAGATATTTATTTTATTACAATTTGTAGACTAATATAAAAATTATTTCAAAATAAATTCTCAATATTCTTTTGCATAATAAAATAAATTTCAGCAAGGAATAATTTGTTTTATTTAAACCAAAAATATTCTTTCAATTAAAGCTAATGAGCACAAAATACTTAAATAAAATGAGTATATGATAGATCTAAGCAGGCTAGTAAGCTTTTAATTAAAAAGAGAGATCTAGCAAATGCGAAAATAATTTCAGCATAATAATTTAATTTAAAATATACTTCTAAAATTGATCTAAGAATAAATGATCTTTTAAAATAAGATTAATGAAGAAATATTTCAAGAAACCAAAAGAAATTTGTACGAAGTTAAAAATTTCAATAAGTTGAAATAGATCCTTTTTCACAAAAAAATGATTGAGAAACTTTGATGTGAAAAACAATGTACGAAGACTAATATACCAAAAAGTATAAATTGGAAAGAATAAATAGATAGTGAAAATAGCATGAACAACTAAAAAGGATTAAGATCAAGAAAATAAACTCAAGTAATTTGAGAAAGCTTGCTTAGTGGAAGATGTTGAAGCTTCCAAACCAAGGATTTGATCTGGCAATATTTGGAGAACACCTGGAAGGAAAATCTAAGAAAATTTCTCCTACATGTGCTGAAGAGATTTTGAATTTTGAATAAAGAATGCTTTCATGAAGAGAATGAGGGCTATTTATAGGCAAGAAGGTGATTTTGAATTATTTTAAAAAAATATATTATTCTTACATCATGTTATCATCTAATAATTTAATATTTAATAAAAATATAATATATATTAAATAAATATTAAATTTAAGTAGCCAAAATTTGGCTATTCATGGGCAAGTCAAAAATAATCAAATATGGCTCTTAATATATTCAAAGCATGTAGCATGCATTCATTATTAAAATCAGCTAATGTTTGAAAAGTTATAATAAATTCAATTTTCATCATACGTGGGTCATGTAACCTATCAAATTAAAGAAAAACCCTAAGGAATCTATTGGATATGAAATCAGATATAAATACCTTGATTATAAAATGATTTTGGCTAAAATACAAAATTTCACATATTTTTGTTAATTTTGAAAAATGATATTTAAATATTATGATAGAATTTATATGTAATCATACATATGATAGTTATTATATAACCTTCAAATTAAATTAAAATATTTATTTATATTAAGTAAATAAGATAATTACACTTAATAGTCATAATTTATTATCATTTATTATTTTGACAATTCAAATGCTATGTATGAAACATATAATTGAATGTTAATTAGATAGAGATTTATATAAATTAACCTCATTAAAATAATATGTTAAGTTATGAGCAAATTGATTCATGCCAACGAACTCATATGAATTTCTAAGATAGTTATAAATGCATATAACCTAAAATTATGTATCTTCAGCTTCATATTATCCATTTTGATATATTTTTCATTCTTCTTCTCTTGTAATTTTCTCAAACATATTATGAGATGTATTGGATATGTAATTAGCAATTGATATATCTGAAACACATAAAAACATTCATTAGAACATCCAAACATTCATTTATTATCATCAAAATTGATCGGATTGAACATGAAGCTCATTAAGCAGACAATCTCCCCCTTTTTGATGCTGATAAACTAATGTTGAGTATTGATTTTGATGAAGGTGCAAATTGACCTTTCATCATAGTTTTTGAAAAAACTTCTCTTCTAAAATAATGTATGCACAAGAGATGAATAATGTTGCTCCCCATAAATGTATGCATAAAATAGACTTAATACTAACCAACATTTTACTCTTCTCTCTCTTTTGACAATATCAAAAAAGTGAGAACAAACTACATATAATTGTAAATATTAGGATCTAACATTCCAAGTATGCATCTTAAAGTACAAAAATGTTCTTCTAGTAATGGTTTTGTAAAAATATCTACAATTTCTAAATTGGTACTAATGAAATTAATATTAACATCACCTTTCGAAATATGATCCCTAATAAAATGATGTCTAATTTCTATATGCTTCATTCATGAGTGTTGGATAGGATTTTTAGTTAAACTAACAGCACTAGTATTATCACAATGAACAAGAATATGATCATGCTTAATACCAAAATCTTCTAATTGTTGCTTTAACCAAAGGACCTGAGCAACACAACTACCGATAGCTATGTACTCAGCCTCAGTAGTGAATAAAGCTTCAAAATTTTGTTTCCTAGATGACCAAGACACAAGCAATGATCCTAAAAAATGGCATGTGCCTGATGTGCTTTTTCTATCTACTTTACATCTAGCAAAATTTGCATCAAAATAAGCAACCAAATCACATGATAAAGAATTTTTAGGATACCATAAATCTAACCTAGTAGTGCCTATCAAATATCAAAGATATGCTTGACTGCTATTAAATGAGAATCTTTCAGGTTGGCTTGAAAACGAGCACACAAAAAAAATAGTAAACATAATATCAAGCCTACTAGCAGCAAGGTATAAAAGTGAACCTATCATACTCCTATAAAGTTTTTGATCAACAGATTTTCCTAATTCATATAAATTCAATTTTGTAGATGGGCTCATATGAGTTTTACTAGATTTAAATCTTTTCATGTCAAACTTCTCAAGCAATTCATTTGTGTACTTAGTTTCATAGATGGATGTGCCATTTTCTTGTAGCTTCACTTGAAGACCTAAGAAAAAATTAAGTTCTCCCATCATACTCATTTCAAACTCTTTAGACATCAAAGATGAGAACTCATGGCACAAAGATTCATTTGTACTTCCAAATAATATATCATCTACATACACTTGTATGACTATCAAATCATTATTTATGCTCCTAAAGAATAAGGTGGTATCTACTCTACCCTTTCTAAATCCATGATCTATCAAATAGTTACTTAACCTATCATACCAAGAATGAGGAGCCTGTTTTAAACCATATAAGGCTTTCTTAAATTTATACACATGATTTGGACCATCAAGGCTCTCAAATCTAGGTGGTTGCTCTACAAATACATCTTGGTCAATAAAATCCATTCAAAAATGCAATCTTGACATCCATTTCAAAAAGTTTAAAATTCCTAAAATAAGCATAAGCAAGGAGTAACCTAATAGCTTCTAGTCTTGCTATGGGTGCAAAAGATTCTTCAAAATCTATACCTTCAACTTATGTTTACCCTTGTACAACTATCCTAGCTTTATTTTTAAGAATACAACCTGAATCATCTAGCTTATTACTAAAGACCCATTTTGTTGTAATGACATTTTGATCTAGGGGTCTTGGGACTAATTCCCAAACATCATTTCTTACAAATTGATTCAACTCTTCTTCTATAGAAATAATTCAAAAATTATCATTTAATGCTTCTTCTAAATTATTAGGTTCAACCTCAGATAATAATGTTGAATGATCTACAACCTCTCTACTATGTCTTCTGGTCATAACTCCTTTTGATGGATCTCCTATAATTAGTTCCTTTGGATGATTTTTATTATATTTTCATTCCTTAGGCAATGAATCATCCACATTATCTTCTAAATATATTTTCTTAAAATTATCAATTTCTTCAACAATCACTTCATTTCTAATGAGATCAATTAAATTTTCATAAAAAAGAATATGTATTGATTCTTCTATAATCATTTTTCTCTTATTGAAAACTCTATCAGCTCTACTAGAAAGAGAGTATCCTAAGAAAATACCATCATCTGATTTGCAATCAAACTTACCTAAATGCTCTTTTCCAATATTCAAAATAAAGCATTTACATCCAAATACATGAAAGTGTTCAATGTTAGGCTTCTTTAAGGAAAAATAATTCATAGGATGTCTTCTTTAAAATTGGTCTAAAATAGATCCTATTCATCACATAACATGTAGTATTTACTACTTTTGCACAAAAATATTTTGGCAATTTATACTCATCAACCATAGATTTACTTAATTCAATTAATATTCTATTTTTTTCTCTCTACTACTCCATTTTATTGGGCAGTTCTAGGTGCAAAAAAATTATGTATAATCCCATGTTCATCACAATAATTCTCAAATAATTTATTTTCAAATTTGCCACCATGATCAGTTTGAACCCTATTAATCAAAAGGCCTTGTTCTCTTTGAATATATTTAGAAAACTTTCTAAACTCAACAAAAACATCATCCTTGTAAGTTACAAATAAAACCCAAGTTTATCTAGAGAAATCATCAACAATCACAAAACCATAATTTTTACCTCCTAAGCTAGTGGTGCTAATAGGACCAAATAAATCCATGTGTAATAATTCTAGAGATATAGAAGTAGAAATAATATTTTTACTTTTAAATGAGCTTCTAGAATGCTTACCATGATTACATGCATCAGAAACATAGTTTGAAGGAAAATTTAATTTAGGCAATCCAACTACTCAATCAAGTTTGGCAATTTTATTAAGTGTGTGCATGTTAATATAATATAGTCTCCTATGCCATAACCATATATCAACATGAGTACTTTTAAAATAAAGTAAATTCAAATTAACATCATGAAAGCTATCTAAATCAATGACATAAATATTTTTATATCTTTTTCTTACTAATAAAACATTTTCATTCTTTTTTATAATGCAATATGATGCATGGAATACTACATTCAAACCTTTATCACATAATTAACTAATATAAATTAAATTATATTTTAATCCTTATACTATAAAAACTTTATCTAAATTGATAGAATTCTCACAAATAGAATCATTTCCAATGATCTTTCCTTTTGCATTATCTCCATATGTAACAAATCCTCCATCACTTGATTCTAAAGTTGTGAATTTATCTTTATCTCTCATCATATTTCTTGAACATCCACTATCCAGGTACCACATGCCTTCTTTGATTTTGCTTTGAAGGCATTCCTATAAAAGAAACTCACATGTTAACTTTTGGAACCCAAACATGTTTGGGTCCACATTCTAAATTTGAAGCAAGATATCTAGCATGCATGGTTTGTGTAGTGCTTGTACCTTTTGGTACCCATACATAAGATGATTGCTTAGTATTTTGTAATGTACATGCATAGTAATCAAATGAAATATACCCTTTTCTATCACAATAGTTGCACCAAACATTAGTGTTTGCATATGACTTAGCACGATAATTGTAAGGTATATGAGTGGGATGTGTAGAATGCAAATAATTTTTATTAAATGTTTTTCTTGATAAAGTATTATAATGAACTTGTGATTTTAAAACATAATTCTAATCTTGCTTTTAAAAAGATATTCTCTCTTTCAAGTTTACATACAAGTAAGGACCAATTTAATAAAAATTATTTTTACTTTAAAAATTATCACATTCAAAAATGCATATCTAAATGTGTATGTTCTTTTTCTAAGGTTTTGTATTTTCCTTTTAATTTTTTAGATTCAATAACTAAATCATTAAAAGCATCATCTAATTCATCATAAGATATATCATTACATACCTCTTGAGAATCTAAGTCAGATTCTCCATTTTCCATAAGACATATGTTGACCTCTTCATCGGATGAGCAAGTACTTGACTCATTTGAATCTGGATTGGCCCATAAAGCCATCTTCTTATTCTTATGATACTTTTTCTCCTTCATATTTTTTTCTTCTTTTCACATCAATCTCTTTCTTCTTTGATTCAATAAGTACTGGACAATCACCTCTTATGTGTCCGGGCTTTTTACAATGGTAGCAAATGATTCCTTCACCTGTAGGAAATTTTTTAGTTTGAAATTTATAGTTTTTAAATTTTTTTATACCTTTGATTCTTCTTCCTTAGTAAGTTCCCAAGCCTTTTAGATAGCATGACCACCTCATCACTATCACCGTCCGAGCTTGAGGTGTTATGTTTATCACTATCATCAACTTATACTGCAATGACTTTTCCTTTCTCCTTCTCCCTTTTTGCTGAGTTATCCATCTTATCTCTTTGAGCAATAACTTGTTCATGTGCTATCAAAGAACCCAAAAGCTGATCAAGTGGATAAATAGATAAATCCTTAGCTTCACTAATAACTGTTACTTTAGCTTCCCATTCTTTTGGAAGACATCTAAGAATCTTATAAACGAAATATTGATTTCTATATGTTTTTCAAGAGAATGCAATGTGTTAATTATTTTCATGAATCTAGTATATATATCAAAAATAGTTTCAGAAGGAGACATATGAAATAACTCATATTCATGAATAAGTCTATTTATGTGAGCATCTTTAACTTCACTAGTTCCTTCATAAGTTATAATGAGTTTATCCCATATTTCTTTTATTGTACTTAACATAGAAATTTTCATGTAATCATCTGGTAATAAAACATAATGTAAAGTATTACAAGCCCTAGTATTTAATTCATCAAGTTCTCTTTCAGCTATAGACCATTCCTCAAAAGGTTTTTCTACTTTAATGTCGTTTACTTCTTCTATGGGTGTATGATATTGATGAGCCAACATATACCACATGCGTGCATATTTGACCTTTTAAAAATGTACTAATTCTATTTTTCCCAATAATCAAATGGTACACTATCTAAAAGTGGAGGTTTATGAGTGGATTGTCCCATTGGTAGTGAACCCTTTGGGAAACCTTGTGCCATAGTGAAAAGATCTACTCTTAGATGCTAAGCCAATAAAAAATCCTATGCTTTGATACTAATTGTGAGTCACTATAGCACCTAAGAGGAGGGGGGGTGTGAATTGGGCGATATTAGAAATTTTAAAAGTTAAATATTAAATTTTAAGTTTTAGTAGAAAATTAATTTTTGATTTTACAATGACAAGATACAATTCTTAATGCAGCAAAATAAATGTACAGTAAAGTAAAGAGACACAATAGGCACACAATTTTTTTGTAGTTTGTCCAAATCCCAAAATCAGCCTACGTCCATGCCTAGCCACCCCTGGTTAGGAATCCACTAAATATAAAAATAGCTTACAAATAGTACTATCCTATAACAGGGTGACTACAACTCCTACAATAATAAGTAGTTTCCTACAAAGGGGCGAGTACAACCCTATATAATTTTACAGCACAAAAAGAAAAATACAAAATAATAAATTTTGATAAAATAAATCTCTCACAAATGTACCATGCCATCCAATTCAAAAAATGATCTCACAACTTACAAATGATCACTTTACAACCTAAAAATTTTGGCAAGATAAAATGTTCACTTAATATTGTTAAAAAAATAATAAAATAAATATCTTAAAGTGATCTTACTAAGACATTTATGTTATTACAATTTGTAGACTAATATAAAAAATATTTCAAAATAAATTCACAATATTCTTTTGCACAATCAAATAAATTTTAGCAAGAAATAATTTGTTTTATTTTAACCAAAAAATTCTTTCAATGAATGCTAATGATCACAAAATACTTAAATAAAATGAGTATATGATAGATCTATGTAGGTTAGTAAGCTTTTAATTAGAAAGAGAGATCTAGCAAATATGAAAATAATTTCAACATAATAATTTAATTTAAAATACTTAAAATATACTTCTAAAATAGATCTAAGAATAAATGAACTTTCAAAATAATATTAATGAAGAAACATTTCAAGAAACTAAAAGAAATTTCTAGGAAGTTAAAAATTTTGATAAGTTGAAATAGATCATATAAACAATCATAAGAGTTTTTCACAAAAGAAATGATTGAGAAACTTTGATGTGAAAAATAATGTCCAAAGACTAATCCACCAAAAAGTATAAACTGGAATGAATAAATAGATGGTTAAAATACATGAACAACTAAAAAGGATTAAGATCATGAAAATAAACTCAAGTAATTTGAGAAAGCTTGCTTAGTTGAAGATGTTGAAGCTTCCAAACTAAGGATTTGATCTTGTAGTATTTGGAGAATAGTTGAAGGAAAATCTAAGAAATTTTCTCTTAGATTTGCTGGATGGATTTTGAATTTTGAATGAGGAATTCTTTCATGAAGAGAATAAGGGCTATTTATAGGCAAGGTCATTTTGAATTATTTTAAAAAAATAAATTATTCTAACATCATGTTATCATCTAATAATTTAATTTTTAATAAAAACAAAATTTATATTAAATATATATTAAATTTAAGCAGCCAAAATTTAGCTATTCACATGGGCAAGTCAAAAATAATCAAATTTGGCTCTTAATATATTCAAAGCATTTAACATGCATTCACTATTAAAATCAGCCAATGTTTGAAATGTCATAATAAATTCAATTTTAATCAAACGTAGGTCATGTAACCTATCAAATTAAAGAAAAAATCCAAAGAATCCATTGGAGATGAAATCAAATATAAATTCCTTGATGATAAAATGACTTTGGCTAAATATAAATTTTCACATATTTTTATTAATTTTGAAATATGATATTTAAATATTATGATATAATTTTTATATAATCATAAATATGTTAGTTATTATATAACATTTAAATTAAATTAAAATATTTAATTATATTATGTAAATAAAATAATTACACTTAATAATCATAATTTATTATCATTTATTATTTTGACAACTCAAATGCCATGTATGAAACATATAATTGAATGTTAATTAAATAGAGATTTATATAAATTAACCTCATTAAAATAATATGTTAAGTTGTGAGCAAATTGATTCATGCCAATGAACTCATATGAATTCTGAGATAGTTATAAATGCATATAACCTAAAATATTGTTTCTTGAGCTTCATATTATCCATTTTGATCTACCTTCCATTCTTTTACTCTTGTAATTTCCTCAAAAATGTAGCGAGATGTATTGGATATTTAATTAGCAATTGATATATCTAAAACACATAAAAAATTCATTAGAATATCCAAACATTTGTTTGTTATCATCAAAATTGATCGGATTGAACATGAGGCTCATTAAGCCAATAGTTATTAGTTTAGTTTAGTTTATTATAATTATTAGTTAGTCTTTTTTCTTTATTAGTTTATTATTTCATTAGTTTTAGTTTTTAGTTTAGTTTTTATTAGTTTAGTCCTTAGTTATTAGTTAGTTATTATTAGTTATTAGTTATTAATTATTATTAGTTTAGTTTAGTTATTTATTAGGTTATTATTTTTAGTTTTATTAGTTTAGTTAGTTATTTTAGTTTTATTAGTTATTAGTTTAGTTATTATTATTTTTAATTTATTAATTAGTTATTCGTTATTAGTTAGTTATTAGTTAGGTTTAGTTATTAGTTATTAGTTTATTAGTTTTATTATTTTTATTAGTTAGTTAGTTTATTAGTTTTAGTTTAGTTATCAGTTTATTATTTTATTCAATTTAATTAGTTTTATTAGTTATTATTAATTAGTTATTAGTTTATTAGTTATTATTATTATTATATTTATTATTATTATTATTATTAATATTACTATTATTAGTTTATTAGTTATTATTATTATAGTTATTATTATTATTATTATTATTAGTTTATTAGTTAATCATTAGTTAGTTATTAGTTTTATTTTATTAGTTTATTTAATTTATTTATTTGTTATTTAGTTTTTTAGGTTTATTTATTTTAGTTAGTTTTTTAGTTTTTTAGTTATAAGTTTAGATTTTTTTTAGTTTTTTAGTTTTATTAGTTTTTAGTTTTTAGTTATTAGGTTTAGTTAGTTATTAGTTTATTAGTTTTATTAGTTTTAGTTATTATTAATTATTAGTTTAGTTATTATTATTATTAGTTAGTTAATTATTAGTTAGTTAGGTTATTTATTAGTTAGTTAGTCTATTAGTTGTTATTATTTATTATTATTAGTTTATTAGTTATTATTAGTTATTACTTAATTTTAGTTAGTTTTATTAGTTTTTTAGTTAGTTAGTTATTAGGTTTAGTTTTATTAGTTTATTAGTTTAGTTATTTAGTTTTTAAGTTTTATTAGTTTATTAGTTTTTATTAGTTATTAGTTAGTTAGCTTAATTAGATATTATTTAGTTATTATTACTTTAGTTTATTATTTATTAGGTTTATGTTTTAGGTTTTAGTTATTTATTATTAGTTAATTATTTAGTTATTAGTTTATTAGTTATTTTTATTAGTAGTTTAGTTATTATTATTAGTTATTTTTTGGTTATTAGTGGTTATTAGTTTATTAGATTGGTTTTAATTTAGTTAAGTTATTAGTTAGTTTAGTTATTAGGTTTATTAGTTATTAGTTATTAGTTTTATTATTATTAATTATTATTTTAGTTAGTTATTAAAATTATTATTATTGTTAGTTAGGTTATCATTATTAATTTTAGTTATTAGTTTTATTAGTTAGTTTTAGTTATTAGTTATTACTTTTAGTTTTAGTTATTAAGTTTGATTATTAGTTTAGTTTTTTATTATTTATTAATTTAGTTTTATTATTATTTTTTTAGTTAGTTTAGTTATTAGGTTTAATTACATTTATTAATTAGTTTATAGTTTTTTATTAGTTTTTTATTTATTAGTTATTAGTTAGTTTATTATTTTATTATTAAGTATTAGTTAGGTTATTATTAGTTTAGTTTTAGTTTAGTTTTTATTTTTGGTTTTATTTTTGCTATTATGTTTATTAGTTTAGTTATTAGTTTTTAGTTTTAGTTATAGTTATTATTGGTCATTAGTTATTAGTTATTATTAGTTTATTAGTTTTAGTTTTAGTTTTAGTTAGTTATTAGTTTTAGTTATTATTTAGTTATTAGTTTAGTTCTCATTAGTTATTAGTTATTAGTTTTATTATCAATTATTATTATTAGTTAGTTATTATTATTAGTTAATTAGTTTAATTATTTATTGGGTTATTATTATTTAGTTATTATTATTTATTAGTTATTAGTTATTAGTTTTTATTAGTTTATTATTAGTTAGTTTTATTAGTTATTTAGTTTTATTAGTTATTATTTGTTACTTTTAGTTTTTTAATTTAGTTTAGTTAGTTAGTTTCAATTTTAGTTTAGGTTTTAGTAAGTTATTAGTTATTAATTATTATTTAGTTATTAGCTTAGTTTTTATTAGTTATTAGTTATTAGTTTAGTTATCAATTATTATTATTATTACTTATTATTAGTTTTTAGTTATTAGTTTAGTTATTACTAGTTATTAGGTTTTTATTAGTTATTAATAAGTTGTTATTATTATTAGTTAGTTAGTTAGTTTAGTTATTTTTTAGGTTATTACTATTTAGTTATTATTATTTATTATTTATTAGTTATTAGTTTAGTTATTATTTAGTTTTTTAGTTAGTTATTAGTTATTAGTTATTTAGTTTTTTAATTTTTATTAGTTTATTAGTTTAGTTATTTAGTTTTTAGTTTTTAGTTTTATTATTAGTTATTAGTTTAGTTATTAGTTAGTTATTATTAGTTAGTTTATTAAATATTAGTTTTAATTAGTTATTATTAGTTAGTTTTTTATTTATTATTTATAGTTATTAGTTATTATATTATTAGTTTATTATTATTATTAGTTCAATTATTTTGTTATTAGTTATTAGTTATTATTAGTTCAGTTATTAGATTTTATTAGTTATTAGTTATTTTTATTATAAGTTATTAGTTTAGTTATTTATTAGTTATTATTATTAGTTTTATTAATAGATATTAGTTTGTTTAGTTATTAGTTTCATTATTATTAGTTAGTTAGTTATTTGTTATTAGTTTTTAGTTAGTTAGTTTATTAGTTAGTTAGTTTTAGTTAGTTATTAGTTTAGTTTTTGTTGTTGTTAATTATAGAAGAATTATGTTAATGTTTCATACATTAAAATTATGGGAGAGAGTAATTGAGCATAGGTTACGACGTGATACAAAAGTTTCTCACTGTCAGTTTGGTTTCATACCAGGTAGATCTACTATGGATGATATACATTTGTTAAGAGGTTTGATGAAGAAGTATAGAGAAAGTAAGGAGAATTTACATATGATATTTATTGATTTAGAGAAAGCTTATGATATAGTTTTAATAGATGTTCTTTGGAGAGTTCTAGAATAGAAAGTAGTTAATATTGGTTATACTCAAGTCATTAAGGATATGTATACTAGAGCTGTTACTTGTGTCCAAACATAAGGAGGATTGATAAAATATTTTCCCATTTTAATTGGATTACATCAAGGATCAGCTTTAAGCCCTTATCTTTTTTGCTTTAATTATGGATGGTCTTACTAGGCATTTACAGGAAGATGTACCTTAGTGTATGCTATTTGTTGATGACATTCTTCTTGTTGATAAGACTAGAGAGGGAGTCCAAGAGAAACTTGAATTATGGAGGTCAACATTAGAGTCTAAAGGTTTTTGTTTAAGTAGATCTAAAACTGAATATATGGAGTGCAATTTTAGTTGTAGAAGTTCTAATGGTAGTGTTGTGACGTTAGGTGAACAAGTTATTAATAAGAGTGAGCGATTCAGATATTTAGGCTCTATTCATATATTATTATTATTATTAGTTTTAGTTTAGCTATTATTTCTAGTTAGTTATTAGCTTTAGTTGGTTTATTATTTATTTAGTTATATTAGTTATAAGTTTATTAGCCTTTTAGTTATTATTAAATTTATTATTTATTATTTATTATTTTATTAGTTATTAGTTAGTTTATTAGTTATTTGTTAGTTATTTTTAGGCAGTTTATTAGCATTAGCTATTAATTTAGTTTATTATTAGTTTTTTAGCTATTTATTTTAATTATTATTATTTTTATTAAGTTTTATTAGTTATTATTAGTTATTATTATTATTTAGCTAATAGTCTTTAGTTTTAATTATAAGTTATTATTAGTTTTTATTTATTATTATTAGTTTATTAGGTTATAAGTTTAGTTTTATTATTATTATTATTTGTTTTTATTAATTTTTATTAGTTATTAGTTATTAGTTATTATTTTTTAGTTTAGTATTATTTAGTTTTAATAGTTTTTTAGTTTATTAGTTTTAGTTAGGTTTATTATTTAGTTTATTAATCAATTTTATTAGTTTAGCTATTGTTAGTTTAGTTTATTATTAGTTATTAGTTTTTATTAGTTTTTAATTATTTTTTAGTTACTTAGTTATTATTAGTAATTTTTTATTATTAGTTTATTAGTTATTAGTTTATTTAGTTTAGTTAGTTTTTTATTAGTTTTTTATTATTAGTTTATTATTATTATTATTAGGTTTTTTTAGTTATTTATTATTAGTCATTAGTTAGTCTTAGTTAGTTCATTAGTTTATTAATTAGCTTTTTTAGTAGTTAGTTTGTTAGTTAGTTGTTATTATTATTATTATTATTATTATTATTATTATTATTATTATTATTATTAGTTAGCTATTAGTTTATTATTTTAGTTATTATTTAGTTTATTAGGTTTTATTAGTTTTTATTAGTTATTTAAGTTTTAGTTTAGTTTTTAGTTTAGTTAGTTTTTTTATTTCGTTTAGTTATTAGATATTTTGTTATTAGTTTATTAGTTTTATTCTTATTATTATTAGTTAGTTTTCTTAATTATTATTAGTTTTAGTTTTTATTATTAGTTATTAGTTTAGTTAGTTATTAGTTTTAGTTTATTAGTTTAATTTAGTTATTAGTTTTTATTATTTATTAGTTTTAGTTTTATTAGTTAGTTAGTTGTTTATTTTATTAGTATTTTAATAGTTTAGTTTTATTATTTAGTTTAGTTATTTAGTTTTATTTATTAGCTATTAGTTTAGTTATTTAGTTTATTATTATTAGTTATTTAGTTTTCTTATTTGTTATTAGTTTATTTTTAGGTATTATTTAGTTAGTTTAGTTTAGTTTTTATTAGTTATTGGTTATTTATTAGTAATTATTAGTTAGTTATTAATTTATTATAATAGTTATCAATTATTAGTTATTATTAGTAGTAGTTTTAGTTATTATTTTTATTATTATTATTTTAATTATTAATAGTTTATTAAGTGTATTAGTTATTAGTTATTAGTTATTTAGTTGTTTAGTTTATTAGTTTAGTTTTAATTATTATTTAATTATTATTAATTATTAATATTATTAGTTTAGTTATTATTAGTTATTTGTTTAGTTAGTTATTTAGTTTTAGTTTATTAGTTTTTTAGTTTTAGTTATTAGTTATTAGATATTATTTGTTAGTTTTATTATTATTAGTTTATTAGTTAGTTAGTTTAGTTATTATTATTAGGTTTAGTTTATTATTATTAGTTTTATTTATTAGTTTTAAAAATTTTATTATTATTATTTTTTATTTTATTATTTTATTAGTTATTAGGTTTTATTAGTTTTAGTTTATTATTAGTTTATTAGATATTAGTTTTAGTTATTTATTATTAATTATTAATTTAATTAGGTTTTAGTTTTATTTATTATTTATTAGGTTTAGTTTTTGTTTTATTAGTTTATTATTATTATTATTAATTATTTATAATTAATTATTATTAGTTTATTTAGTTATTAGTTTTAGTTTGATTAGTTTTATTAGTTATTATTAGTTTTTCGTATTAGTTATTAATTTAGTTAGTTATTTAATAATTACTATTTATTATTTAGTTTTTATTAGTTTATTTAGTTATTTTGTTTAGCTTTTATTAGTTATGTTTAGTTAGTTTTATTAGATTATTAGTTTATTATTATTAGTTATTAGTTATTATTTTAGTTTTAGGAGTTATTAGTTATTAGTTATTTATTATTATTATTCTTATTATTAGCTATTAGTTTAGCTAGTTTTAATTATTATTAGTTATGTTTAGTTTTAATTTTATTATTTTATTATTATTATTATTAGTTATTATTTATTAGCTATATATTTATTATTACTTATTAATTATTTAGTTTATTAGTTAGTTTTAGTTAGGTTTTTAGTTATTATTAATTATTAGTTTTAGTTTTATTTTTTAGTTTATTTGTTTATTAGTTAGTTATTTATTATTTAGGTTTATTAGTTATTACTTAGTTATTTATTAGTTTTATTAGGTTTTAGTGTTTAGTTTTAGTTTTTAGTCTATATTATTTTTATTAGTTAATTATTATTATTGGTTATTAGTTATGTTATTATTAGTTTTATTAGTTTTTAGTTTGCTAGTTTTTATTAGTTTTTATTAGTTATTAGTTATTAGTTATTATTTATTATTATTAGTTATTAGTTTATTAGTTTATTGGTTAATTAGTTATTATTATTTAGGGTTTAGGCTTTAGGGTTTAGTGTTTAGGATTTTGGGTTTATGGTTTTTAGTGTTTAGGGTTAGGGTTCTTTTTTAATATTTTTTATTTTTTTAAAATTAAGTAAACTAATTAGTTTAGATTTATTTAGTTGATTTATTTATTTAATATGGTTTATTTTATTTTTTATTAATATTTACGTTTATTTTGATTTGTATTTAGTTTACTTTATTTATTTTATTTTATATATTTTTTATTTTAGCTTATTTTTTAGGTTTAGGTTTAGGTTTTTATTTTATTTTTTTAAGGTTTAGGTTTTTGGTTTTTAGTTTAGGTTTATTTTTAGGTTTTCTTTCTTAATTTAAATTTAGGTTTATTTTTAGTTTATTTTATTTTATTTAGTTTAGGATCAGGTTTAGGTTTTGTTTATTTTAAGTTTAAGTTTAAGTTTTATTTATTTTAGTTTAGGTTTAGGTTTATTTAATTTTTATTTTAGGTTTAGGTTTTTTTGTATAGTTTAGGGTCCAGGTTTTATTTTTTTATTTATTTTTAAGTTTATTTTATTTTTTTTAGGTTTTGTTTTTATTTTATTTAGGTTTTTTATTTTTAGGTTTATTTTATTTTTTAATTTAGATTTTTAATAATTTTATATTACTTTAGTTTTTATTTTTATTTTATTTTATTATTACGTTAAGGTTTAGATTTAGGTTTTAATTTAGTTTTTTATTTCATATTATTATTTTATTTTATTTAAATTTAGGTTTAGTTATTTTTAGGTTTTATTTAGTTTATGTTTATGATTTTAGATATTTAGGGTTTACGATTAGATTATGATTTATGATTTAAGGTTTAGGGTTATTTTAGTTTAGATTTAGGTTTATTTTATTTAGTTTATTTTTTTTTATGTTTAGTTTTTTTTAGTTTAGGGTTTAGGTTTTCTTTTTTATTTATTTTTAGGTTTTATTTTTAGTATTATTATTTAGGTATAAGTTTTTTTTTTTTATTTTATGTTTAATTTTTATTTTATTTATGTTTTTAATTTTTAAGTTTATTTTATTTTTGAGTTTAGGTTTAGGTTTATTTTAATTTTATTTTAGGTTTAGGTTTTAATTTATTTTTATGTTTAGGTCTTTATTTAACTTTTATTTTATTTTATTTTAGTTCAATTTTTTTAATTTTATGTTTTGTTTTTATTTTATTGAAGTTTTTTTTTAAGTTTATTTTATTTTCTAGCTCAGTTTTGGTTTTTAATAATTTTATTTTAGCTTAGTTTTTTTTGTTATTTTATTTTATTTTTAAGTTTAGGTTTAGACTTAGGTTTAGGTTTAGGTTTAGGTTTTAGTTTAGGTTTTTATTTTATCATATTATTTTATTTTATTTAGTTTTAGGTTTATTTATTTTTTTTATTTTTAGGTTTTATTTAGTTTAAGTTTAGGATTTTAGGTTTTTAGGGTTTACAGTTACTTTGCGACTTATGGGTTAGGCATTAAGGTTATTTTAGTTTAGGTTTAGGTTTATTTTATTTAGTTTATTTAGTTTTTATTTTAGGTTTCTTTTTTTTTTTTAGTTTAGGTTTTAGGTTTTCTTTTTTATTTATTATTAGGTTTTATTTTTAGTTATATATTTTAGGTTTAGGTTTTTATTTTATGTTTATTTTATTTCTATTTTATGTTTAGTTTTTATTTTATTTAGGTTTTTTATTATGAGGTTTATTTAATTTTTTACATTTTTAGGGTTTAGGGAATAGGGTTTAGTGTTTAGGGTTTAGAGTTGTAGGTTATAAGGTTTAAGGTTTAGGATTTAGGGTTCTAGGTTGTGGGTTTAGTGTTTAGGGTTTAGAGTTTAGGGTTTAGGGTTTAGGGTTTAAGATGAGTTTTAAGGTTTAGTGTTTAGGGTTTAGGGTTTTGAGTTTAGGGTTTATGGGTTTAGGGTTTAGGAGTTAGGGTTTAGGGTTTTAGGGTTTAGGGTTAAGGTTTTTTTATTTATTTTTTATTATTCTTTAATTAAGTAAACTAGTGGGATTAGGTTTATTTAGTTTACCTTTTAGTTTAGGTTTTTATTTTTATGTTTTAGTTAAGGTTTTTATTTTATTTAGGTTTAATTTTTTAATAATTTTATTTTTAGATTTTATTTTGTTTTTGTTTAGGTTTTTATGTTTTTTTGGGTTTAGTTATTTTTAGTTATTAGTTTATTAGTTATTAGTTGTTAGTTTTTAGTTACTTAGTTTAGGTATTTTAATTATTAGTTTATTAATTTATTAGCTTATTAGTTATTATTTAGTGTTTTAGTTTAGTTATTAGTTTTTAGTTGGTTATTAGTTATTAGGTTATTAGTTATTATTTATGTTTTATTTAGTTATTAGTTTATTAATTTTAGTTTTTTATTAGTTATTTATTAGTTATTAGTTTATTAGTTTAGTTATTTAGGTTTTAGTTTTTTATTATTAGTTTAGTTATTAATTTATTAATTATTAGGTTTATTTATTAGTTAATATTATTTTACTTAGTTTAGGTTTAGTTTATTATGTTTTAGTTTATTATTTTATTTATTTTAGTTAGTTATTAGTTATTAGTTTAGTTATTATTAGTTATTAGTTTATTAGTTTTATTAGTTTTTATTAGTTATTATTAGTTTTAGTTTATTAGTTTTTATATTGGTTATTAGTTATTAGTTTTTTAGTTTATTTATTATTTAGTTTTCGAGCTTTTTAGTTAGTTATTAGTTTAGTTTAGTTATTAGTTAGTTAGTTTTATTAGTTTTAGTTTATTATTATTAGTTATTATTATTAATTGTTAGTTTTATTAGTTAGTTATTAGTTTAGTTATTAGTTATCTATTACTTAGTTAGTTTAGTTGTTATTAGTTATTAATTTTAGTTAGTTATTTTTTATTAGTTTATTTTATTATTATTATTATTATTATTTTATTAGTAATTATTAGTTTAGGTTTTTAGTTAGTTATTTAGTTATTTAGTTAATTTAGTTAGTTTTGTTATTTAGTTTATTATTATTAGTTATTAGTTTTATTTATTATTACTTATTAGTTTAGTTAGTTTTGTTAGTCATTATTAATTTAGTTTTTTATTTATTAGTTTTATTTAGTATTTTAGTTTATTATTATTATTAGTTATTAGTTAGTTATTATTATTAGTTTTAGTTTTTAGTTTTATTAGTTAGTTGGTTTATTATTAGTTAGTTAGTTTTATTAGTTATTAGTTTATTATGTATTATTATTAGTTATTAGTTTTAGTTATTAGTTTAGTTATTATTACTTTAGTTTTTAGTTATTAAGTTTAGTTATTAGTTATTTAGTTTATTAGTTATTAATTTAGTTATTATTGGTTATTAGGTTTAGTTTATTAGTTATTAGTTTTAGTTAGTTATTATCATTAGTTTAGTTATTAGTTATTAGTTTGGTTATTTAGGTTATTAGTTTAATTTAGTTATTTAGTTTATTAGTTTATTTTTTATATATTAGTTTATTTAGTTTATTAGTTTTATTATTTTATTAGTTATTAATTAGTTATTTAGTTTATTAGTTAGTTTTGTTATTATTAGTTTTAGTTATTAGTTTAGTTATTATTACTTTAGTTATTAGTTATTTAGTTTATTAGTTATTAATTTAGTTATTAGTTAATTTTGTATTATTATTAGTTAGTTATTATTTGTTAGTCTTAAATTTTTAGTCTAGTTATTAGTTTATTAGTTTTAGTTATTAGTTAGTTTATTAGTTAGTTATTAGTTATTATTTATTAGTTTATTAATTTAGTTATTAGTTATTATTATTAGTTAGTTATTAGATAGTTAGTTAGTTTTATTACTTTAGTTTTTAGTTATTAGTTTATTAGTTATTTATTTATTATTTATTAGTTTAGTTATTAATTTTTATTAGTTATTAGTTTATTAGGTTTAGTTTTTATAGTTTTTAGTTAGTTATTTAGTTATTATTATTAATTAGTTAGTTCTTATTAGTTTATTAGTTATTATTATTATTATTATTATTATTAGTTATTTATTTAGTTTATTAGCATATTAGTTATTATTAATTTTTTTATTAACTATTAGTTTATTAGTTATTAATTAGTTATTATTTTATTAGTTTAGTTTAGTTAATTTAATTAGTTATTAGTTTTTAGTTATTCAGTTTAGTTATTAGGTTTAGTTATTTATTTGTTAGTTATTAGTTATTAGTTATTAGTTATTTGGTTTAGTTATTATTTAATTATTAATTTAGTTATTAGGTTTAGTTATTTCTTAATTAGTAATTAGTTAGTTAGTTTTTAGTTTAGTTATTAGTTTGTTATTAATTAGTTATTAGTTTAGTTATTATTTATTAGTATTAGTTATTAGTTTATTAGTTTAGTTTATTAATTTAATTTATTATTAGTTATTAGTTTTAGTTAGTTAATAGTAATTAGTTTGGTTAGTTTCATTAGTTTTATTAATTATTATTAGTTAATATTTTAGTTATTATTAATTTCTTAGTATAGTTATTATTATTAATTATTAGTTAGTTAATTATTTTATCAGTTTATTAGTTTAGCTATTTAGTTTTAGTTATTTTTAGTTATATATTTAGTTAGTTAGTTTAGTTAGCTTTTATTAGTTATTAGTCTTTAGTTTAGTTAGTTATTTAATTTTTAGTTAGTTTATTATTAGTTATTATTTTAGTTATTTAGTTTTATTAGTTATTATTAGTTTATTAGTTTATTATTAGGTTTTAGTTAGGTTTTTAGTTATTAATTGTTAGTTTATTATTTTAATTTTTATTTATTAGTTTAGTTATTAGTTTATTATTAGTTATTAGTTCTATGTTATTAGTTAGTTAGTACATCCATTTGAAAAAGTTTAAAATCTTTAAAATAAGCATAAGCAAGGAGAAACCTGATAGCTTCTAGTCTTGCTACGGGTGCAAAAGATTCTTCAAAATCTATACCTTCAACTTGTGTGTACCATTGTGCAACTAACCTAGCTTTATTTCTAATAATACAACCTGAATCATCTAGCTTATTTCTAAAGACCCATTTTGTTCCAATGACATTTTGATCTTGGGGTCTTGGGACTAATTCCCAAACATCATTTCTTACAAATTGATTCAACTCCTCTTCCATAGAAATAATCCAAAAATTATCATTTAATGCTTCTTCTAAATTTTTAGGTTCAACCTCAGATAAAAATGTTGAATGATCTACAACTTCTCTACTATGTCTTCTAGTCATAACTCCTTTTAAGGGATCTCCTATAATTAGTTCCTTTGGATGATTTTTATTATATTTCCATTCTTTAGGCAATGAATCATCCACATTATCTTCTAAATATATTTTCTTAAAATTATCAATCTCTTCATCAATCACTTCATTTTTAATGGTATCAATTAAATTTTCATCAAAAATAACATGTATTGATTCTTCTACAATCATTTTTCTCTTAGTAAAAACTATATAAGCTCTATTAGAAAGAGAGTATCCTAAGAAAAATACCATCATCTGATTTGCAATCAAACTTACCTAAATGTTCTTTTCCATTATTCAAAATAAAGCATTTACATCCAAATTCATGAAAGTGTTCAATCTTAGGCTTCTTTCCAAAAAATAATTCATAGGGTGTCTTCTTCAAAATTGGTCTAAAATAGATCCTATTCATCACATAACATGAAGTATTTACTACTTCTGCCCAAAAATATTTTGGCAATTTATATTCATAAAGCATAGATCTACTTAATTTAATTAATATTCTATTTTTTCTCTCTACTACTCCATTTTGTTGGGGAGTTCTAGGTGCAAAAAAATTATGTCTAATCCCATGTTCATCACAATAATCCTCGAATAATTTATTTTTAAATTCACCACCACGATCAGTTTGAACTCTATTAATCAAAAGGCCTTGTTCTCTTTAAATATATATTTAGAAAACTTTCTAAACTCACCAAAAAACATCATCCTTCTAAGTTACAAATAAAACCCAAGTATATATAGAGAAATCATCAAAAATAACAAAACAATAAATTTTCCACCTAAGCTAGTGGTGCTAATATGACCAAATAAATCCATGTGCAATAATTCTAGAGGTCTAGAAGTAGAAATAATATTTTTGCTTTTAAATGAGCTTCTAGAATGCTTACCATGAATACATGCATTACAAACATAGTTTGCATGAAAATTTAATTTAGGCAATCCAACTACTAAATCAAGTTTGGCAATTTTATTAAGTGTGTGCATGTTAATATGACATAGTCTCCTATGTCATAACCATATATCATCATGTGTACTTTTAAAACAAAGTAAATTCAAATTCACATCATGAAATTTTAGGTTTTTAATTATTTTTTATTTTATTTAATTTTTGGTTTATTTTATTTTTATTTTATGTTTAGTTTTTTTTATTTAGGTTTTTTATTTTTAGGTTTATTTTATTTTTAATTTTACATTTAGGTTTATTTTATTTTTATTTTAGGTTTAGACTTTTTTTATTTAGTTTAGGGTTTAGTATTTTTTTTAAAAATTTATTTTTAGGTTTTTTTTAGGTTTAGGTTTTTATTTAGTTTTTAGTTTATTTTATTTTTATTTTAGGTTTAGTTTTAAAAGTAAGAAAAGATAAGAAATAAGAAGCATTATTATAAAACTTGGTTTAAATGTAAAAACTTGGAGAATTAGGAAAGATATAAAGTGGTCTGTAGAGATTCTATGAAAGTAATATATGATGCAAAAAATTGAACTTTTAGTGATTTACACAATAGATTAGATACCAAAGAAGGTAAAAGATGATTGTATAAGTTAACCAACCAAAGAGATAGGAGAAGTGAAGACCTAGTTCAAGTGAGGTGTATTAAGGATGAAAATAATAAAGTGCTTTTTCTTAGAAAAGATTATTGAAAATAGGTGGATGAGGTATTTTCATAAACTTTTCAATGAAGGATTTGGAAGTATGATTGGTTTTAACAACCTTAATACCCTAAAAAAATAAAGAATTTTATTTTTATCATCGTATTAGTAAATCTAAAGTTAGAGAAGCTTTAAAGAAAATGAAATGTGGAGAAATAGTTGGACCTAATGATATTCCAATAGAACTGTGGAAATGTTTACGAGATCAAGGAATTTCTTGGTTTACAAATCTTTTTAATGTTATTTTAAAGATCAAAAAGATATCAGATGAGTAGAGAAAGAGTTGTTGGTTCCTATATTTAAGAATAAAGGTGATGCACAAGAGTGTGCAAATTATAGAGGAATTAAGTTAATGTGTCATACATTAAAATTATGGGAGAGAGTAATTGAGCATAGGTTACGATGGCATAAAAAAGTTTCTCACAATTAGTTTGGTTTCATGTCAGCTAGATCTACTATGGATGCTATACATTTGTTAAGAGGTTTGATGGGGAAGTATAGAGAAAGTAAGCAGGATCTACATATGATATTTATTGATTTAGAGAAAGCTTATGCTAAAGTTTTAAGAGATGTTCTTTGGAGAGTTTTAGAACAGAAAGGTGTTAAAATTGGTTATATTCTAAGGATATTTATACTAAAGCTATTACTTGTGTCCAAACACAAGGAGGATTGACAAACTATTTTCCTATTTTAGTTGGATTACATTAAGGATTAACTTTAAGCCCTTATCTTTTTGCTTTAGTTATGGATGTTCTTACTAGGCATTTACAGCAAAATGTACCTTGATGTATGCTTTTTGCTGATGACATTCTTCTTGTTGATAATACTAGAGAGGGAGTCCAAGAGAAACTTGAATTATGGAGGTCAACATTAAAGTCTAAAGGTTTTTGTTTAAGTAGATCTAAAACTGAATATATGGAGTGTAATTTTAGTTGTAGAAGCTCTAGTGGTAGTGTTGTGACATTAGGTGAACAAGTCATTAATAAGAGTGAGCGATTCAGATATTTAGGTTCTATTGTTCAAAATGATGGTGAAATAGATGGAGATGTTATTAGTAGAATTCAAGATGGATGGTTGAAGTGGAGGAATGCATCTGGCCTATTGTGGGATAGAAAAGTTCCACTTAAACTTAAGGGAAAATTTTTAGTTATTAGTTAGTTAGTTAGTTTTTTAGTTTATTAGTTAGGTTATTTTATTAGTTAGTTTTATTAGGTTATTAGGTTTAGTTATTAGTTTATTAGTTATTAGTTTATTAGTTTTTATTAGCTAGTTATTAGTTAGTTTAGTTTTTAGGTTTACTTTGGTTATTTATTATTAGCTATTAGTTTTTAGTTTTTAGTTTTTATTTAGTTTATTAATTTTTAGTTAGTTTAATTTTAGTTATTATTATTATTATTATTATTAGTTTTATTTATTAATTTATTTAGTTAGTTATTAATTTAGCTATTAGTTTTATTATTACTTTAGTTAGGTTAGTTAATTTTATCAATAGTTATTATTTTATTAATTTTATTAGTTTTAATCTTTAGTTATTATTAGTTTTAGTTTAGTTAGTTTATTTAGTAAGTTTTATTTCATAAGTTATTACTATTATTATAAGTTTATTATTCATTATTAGTTTATTAGTTTTTATTAGTTTATTATTATTATTATTATTAGTTTATTAGGTTTATTAGTTTAGTTTATTATTTAGTTATTAGTTAGTTTTAGTTTATTAGTTTTATTAGTTATTAGTTTATTAGTTTTATTAGTTTTTTATTAGTTTGTTATTTATTAGTAAGTTTATTAGTTTAATTTTTTGTTAGTTTATTAGGTTTTTAGATAGTTGAGTTATTTAGTTATATTAGATTTATTATTAGTTATTTCAATTTTTTATTTAGTTTTTTTATTTGCTTTATTTATTTAGCTTATTAGTTTATTATTAGTATTGTTTTAGTTATTATTATTATTATTAGTTTTAATTATTAGTTTATTTAGTTAGTTATTAGTTTTGTTATTACATTTTATTAGTTATTATTAAGTTATTATTAGTTTTAGTATTACTTTAGTTAGTTTAGTTAGTTTTATTATTAGTTATTATTTTAGTAGTTTTATTAGTTTTAGTTTATAGTTATTATTGTTAATTATTAGTTATTATTATTAGTTAGTTTTTTTAATTAGTTATTAGTTATTATTATTTAGTTTTATTAATTATTTAATTTAGTTATTTTAGTTGGTTATTTAGTTTTATTAATTATTATTAGTTAATTTTTAGTTTTTAGTTTAGTTTAGTTAGTTATTTAGTTATTATTTTTAGTTTTAGTTATTTTATTATTTAGTTATTAGTTAGTTCTTAGTTATTAGTTATTAGTTAGTTATTAGTTAATTTTATTAGTTATTTAGTTATTTATTAGTTTTATTATTTAGTTTATTATTTTAGTTTATTAGTTATTACTTTAGTTATTAGTTTTAGTTTATTAGTTCAGTTAATTATTTTTTAATTATCAATTTTAGTTATTAAGTTTTAGTTATTAGTTTAGTTAGTTTTATTATATTATTATTAGTTAGTTTGTTTTATTTTATTAGTTTAGTTATTTAATTTTATTATAATATAATTAGTTAGTTAGTTTTATTATTATTATTTATTTATTAGTTTTATTTTATTTAGTTTAGTTATTAGTTTTATTAGTTTATTATTATTAATAATATTATTATTTATTAGGTTAGTTTTTATTAGTTATTAGTTATTAGTTTAGTTATTATTATTAGTTTAATTATTTAATTATTATTTTAGTTTTAGTTAGTTAGTTTTAGTTACTAGTTTTTTAGGTTTTATTAGTTTAGTTATTTTTTTATTTTAGTTATTAGTTTAGTTATTAGTTATTATTAGTTAGTTATTATTATTTTTAGTTTATTAGTTATTATTATTTTTAGTTATTAGTTTAGTTATTAGTTTTATTGGTTATTATTTAGTTATTATTGTTTTGGTTATTAATTATTAGTTTTATAAGTTATTTATTAGTTAGTTTGTTATTAGTTATTATTATTTATTTATTTGTTTATTATTAGTTATTATTTAATTATTATTATTTATTAATTTATTATTAATATTAGTTATTTGTTTAGTTAGTTTTTAATTATTATTATTTATTAGTCTTATTATTAGTTATTTGTTTAGTTATTTAGTTAGTTTTATTAATTTAGTTATTTAGTTTATTAGTTATTTAGTTAGTTTTATTATTAGGTTTATTTTTTTTTATTATTATTTTTTATTAGTTATTAGTTTTATTAGTTTAGTTATTTAGTTTAGTTATTTATTATTAGTTTAATTAATTATTTTATTAGTTAATAGTTAGTTAGTTAATTAGTTTAGTTATTAGTTTAGTTAATTTAGTTCTTAGTTTTGGTTATTAGTTAGTTTTATTATTTATTTATTTATTTATTTATTATATTAATTATTAGGTTTATTAATTATTGGTTTAGTTAGTTATTATTGGTTATAGTTTATTGTTGGTTTATTAATTTAGTTTAGTTTTAATTGGTTATTAGTTAGTTATTAATTAGTTATTAGTTTATTTATTATTTAGGTTTAGTTGGTTTTTTGTTAGTTAGTTTTTTGGTTTTGGTTTTTGGTGAGTTTTTATTATTATTATTATTATTATTATTATTATTTTGTTTATTTATTTTTTTATTATTTATTTATTAGTTAGTTATTTTTTTAGTTTTATTACTTATTAGTTATTAATTATTATTACTTTTCTAGTTTAGCTTATTAGTTAATTATTAGTTATTAGTTTTGTTATTATTAGTTAGTTATTTAGTTTTAGTTTAATTAATTATTTATTATTAGTTTTAATTTAGTTATTATTATTATTGGTTTTATTATTATTATTATTATTATTATTATTATTATTATTATTATTATTTAGTTTATTATTTATTATTAGTTAGTTATTTAATTTTGGTTACTATTGGTTTATTAGTTATTAGTTAGTTAGTTTTTAGTTTATTAGTTTAGTTTTTTAGTTATTTAGTTTATTAGTTTAGTTATTTAGTTAGTTTTTATTATTAAGTTTTTAGTTTTTAGTTTTTAGTTAGTTTTAGTTATTAGTTCATTAGTTAGTTTTAGTTTTGTTAGTTTATTAATTTAGTTTTTTTCATTAGTTATTATTATTATTACTTTATTATTCTTTATTAGTTTATGAGTTTTTAATAGTTTATTATTATTATTAGTTATTTTTATTAGTTATTAGTTTATTAGGTTTATTAGTTTAGTTTATTAGTTAGTTATTAGTTAGTTTTAGCTTATTAGTTTTATTAGCTATTTAGTTATGAGTTTTATTAATTTATTAGTTTATTTGTTTTATTAGTTTTTTAGTGGTTAGTTATTTATTAGTTAGTTTATTAGTTTATTTAGTTATTAGTTTAGTAGGTTTTTAGTTAGTTTAGTTATTTAGTTTTATTAAGTTTATTATTAGTTATTTTCATTTTTTATTTAATATTTTTTAGTTCTAATATTTAGTTATTATAGTTATAAGTTTAACTTTTAGTTTGTTAGTTAATTAGTTATTAGTTATTATTTATTTTATTATTAGTTTAGTTATTAATTTTTTTAGTTTTATTAGTTATTTATTAATATTGTTATTCATTAGTTTAGTTTTTATTAGTTATTAGTTAGTTATTTAATTATTCATTAGTTTTATAATTTAGTTTATTATTTTAGTTTATTAGTTATTACTTTAGTTATTAGTTTTAGTTTATTAGTTAGTTAATTATTTTTAATTTCAATTTTAGTTATTAAGTTTTTTGGTTATTAGTTTAGTTAGTTTTATTATATTATTAGTTAGTTTGTTTTATTTTTATTAGTTTGGTTATTTAATTTTATTAATTTAGTTAGTTGTTTATTATTATTATTTATTTATTAGTTTTTATTTTATTTAGTTTAGTTATTGGTTTTATTAGTTTATTATTATAATATTATTATTTATTAGGTTAGTTTTTTATTTGGTTATTAGTTATTAGTTTTGTTATTATTATTAGTTTAATTATTTAATTATTATTTTTAGTTTAGTTAGTTGGTTTTTTTAGTTTTGGTTTTTAGTTTTTATTAGTTTAGTAATTTTTTTATTTTAGTTATTAGTTTGGTTATTAGTTATTATTAGTTAGTTAGTTATTATTAGTTTTAGTTTATTAGTTATTAGTTATTTTAGTAATTAGTTTAGTTATTAGTTAGGTTATTAGTTAGTTATTATTTAGTTATTATTAGGTTTATTAGTTATTAGTTATTAATTTTATAAGTTATTTATTAGTTAGTTTGTTATTAGTTATTATTATTTATTTATTTGTTTATTATTAGTTATTATTTAATTATTATTATTTATTAATTTATTATTAATATTAGTTATTTGTTTAGTTAGTTTTTTAATTATTATTATTTATTAGTCTTATTATTAGTTATTTGTTTAGTTATTTAGTTAGTTTTATTAATTTAGTTATTTAGTTTATTAGTTATTTAGTTAGTTTTATTATTAGGTTTATTTTTTATTTATTATTATTTTATTAGTTATTAGTTTTATTAGTTTAATTATTTAGTTTAGTTATTTATTGTTAGTTTAATTAATTATTTTATTAGTTAATAGTTAGTTAGTTAATTAGTTTAGTTATTAGTTTAGTTAATTTAGTTCTTAGTTTTGGTTATTAGTTAGTTTTATTATTTATTTATTTATTTATTTATTATATTAATTATTAGGTTTATTAATTATTGGTTAGTTAGTTACTATTAGTTAGTTATAAGTTTATTGTTAGTTTATTAATTTAGTTATTAGTTATTAATTAGTTATTAGTTAGTTATTAATTAGTTATTAGTTTATTTATTATTTAGGTTTAGTTAGTTTTAGTTATTAGTTAGTTTTTAGTTTTTAGTTTTTAGTGAGTTTTATTAGTTCTTATTATTATTATTATTATTATTATTAGTTATTTGTTTATTTACTTTTATTATTTATTATTAGTTTATTAGTTAGTTATTTTTTTAGTTTTATTACTTATTAGTTATTAATTATTATTACTTTTCTAGTTTAGCTTATTAGTTAATTATTAGTTATTAGTTTAGTTATTATTAGTTAGTTATTTAGTTTTAGTTTAATTAATTATTTATTATTAGTTTTTAATTTAGTCTATTATTATTATTAGTTTTATTATTATTATTATTATTATTATTATTATTATTATTATTAGTTTATTATTTATTATTAGTTAGTTATTTAATTTAGTTACTATTAGTTAGATATTATTAGTTATTAGTTAGTTAGTTTTTAGTTTATTAGTTTAGTTTATTAGTTATTTAGTTTATTAGTTTAGTTTAGTTTTTATTATTAGGTTTTTAGTTTTTAGTTTTTAGTTAGTTTTAGTTATTAGTTCATTAGTTAGTTTTAGTTTTGTTAGTTTATTAATTTAGTTTTTTTTATTGGTTATTATTATTATTACTTTATTATTCTTTATTGGTTTATGAGTTTTAATAGTTTATTATTATTATTAGTTATTTTTTAATAGTTATTAGTTTATTAGGTTTATTAGTTTAGTTTATTAGTTAGTTATTATTAGTTGGTTTAGCTTTAGTTTTTTTTATTAATTTAGTTTATGAGTTTTATTAATTTATTAGTTTATTTGTTTTATTAGTTTTTTAGTGGTTAGTTATTTATTAGTTAGTTTATTAGTTTATTTAGTTATTAGTTTAGTAAGTTTTTAGTTAGTTTAGTTATTTAGTTTTATTAAGTTTATTAGTAGTTATTTTCATTTTTTTATTTAATATTTTTATTAGTTCTAATATTTAGTTATTATTAGTTATAAGTTTAACTTTTAGTTTGTTAGTTAATTAGTTATTAGTTATTATTTATTTTATTATTAGTTTAGTTATTAATTTTTTTAGTTTTATTAGTTATTTATTAATATTGTTATTCATTAGTTTAGTTTTTATTAGTTATTAGTTAGTTATTATTATTAGTTTTAGTTATTATTAGTTAGTTTTTACTTAGCTTAATATTTGTTATTAGTTTTGAGCTTTAGTTAGGTTAGTTATTTATTAGTTATTATTATTAGTTTTATTAGTTATTTAGTTTAGTTAATTGGTTTTAGTTTATTAGTTTATTAGTTAATTAATTTACTGTTATTAGTTTTTTTTTAGGTTTTATTATTAGTTGGTTTAGTTAGTTTTATTAGTTTTGGTTTGGTTATTTAGTTATTTAGTTATTGGTTTAGTTATTTGGTTTATTATTACTTGGTTATTATTAGATAGTTTAGTTTTGGTTTATTATTATTAGTTTATTATTTAGTTATTAGTTTATTAGTTTTATTAGTTTTATTAGTTTATTAATTTAGGTTATTATTTATTATTAGTTTTATTAGTTTATTATTAGTTATTATTTAGTTTTTATTAATTTACGTTATTATATCTAGTTATTATTATTAATTGTTAGTTTATTAGTTTATTATTATTAATTATTAGTTTAGTTTAGTTTGTTAATTATTAATTTATTAGTTTTATTATTAGTTTTTATTAGTTAGTTAGTTCGTTTGGCCTTTTATTATATTTATTAGTTTATTAGTTTTTTTTTAGTATTATTATTGGTTTTATTTAGTTTATTACTATTGGTTATTAATTAGTTATTTATTATTAGATTAGTTTACTAGTTATTTGGTTATTAGTTTAGTTAATTAATATTAATTTTAGTTATTAGTTTATTAGTGAGTCAGTTTAGTTAGTTAGTTTATTTAGTTTTTATTAGTTATTAGTTATTATTATTAGTTTTTGTTTTTGTGTTATTAATTTAGTTTAGTTTTTTTTTTAGTTTTAGTTATTATAAGGTTGGTTTAGTTTAGTTATTAGTTATTAGTTTAGTTATTTATTTTGTTGTTATTATTTAATTATTGGTTATTAGTTATTTAGTTTTATTAGTTGGTTTAGTTTTAGTTTGTTTTTATTTGTTATTAGTTTAGTTAGTTAGCTTATTAGTTATTTTAGCTATTATTTATTATTTATTTAGTTTATTAGTTTATATTATTATTATTATTATTATTTTAATTTTTATTATTGGTGATTAGTTAGTTTAATTATTAGTTTATTATTTAGTTATTAGTTAGTTAGTTTTTATCAATGTAGTTATTTATTATTAGTTATTATTAGTTAATTTATTAGTTTACATAGCTTATTTAGTTTTTATTAGTTTATTAGTTTAGTTTTTTATTAGTTGGTTAGTTTTATTATTAGTTTTTAGTTTTATTTGTTAGTTTTGTTATTTAGTTATTATTAGTTAGTTATTAATATTATTAGGTTATTAGTTTTAGTTTTTTATAAGTTTATTTATTATTTATTATTTATTATTTTTTATTATTAGTTCTATTATTAGTTATTTAGCTATTAGTTTTTTATTATTATTATTAGTTTATTAGTTTTATTTAGTTTTAGTTATTTAGATTTTTATCATTTAGTTATTTGAGTTTTAGTTATTAGTTATCATTAGTTTAGTTATATATGTTATTAGTTTAGTTAGTTATTAGTTATTAGTTTTAATAGTTATTAGTTATTAGTTTAGGTTATTAGTTTATCAGTTTAAAATTACTTTAGTTATTACTAGTTATTTAGTTATTACTTTTTAGTTTATTATTATTAGTTTAGTTTAGATTTATTACTTTGTTATTATCAGGTATTATTAGTTAGTTAGTTATTTATTAGTTATAGTTATTAGTTTAGTTTAATTTATTATTTAGTTATTAATGAGTTATTATTAGTTAATTTATTATTAGTTATTAGTTTATTAGTTAGTTATTAGTTATTAGTTATTAATTAATTGATTAATATTATTAGTTTTATTTATTAGTTATTATTAGCTAGTTTATTAGTTATTAGTTATTAGTTTTATTATTTTAGTTAGTTAGTTATTATTAATTATTAATTTAGCTTTTTTATAAGTTAGTTTATTATTATTATTATTAATTTAGTTTATTTATTATTAGTTATTAGTTTTTTAGTTAGTTTTTATTGGTTATTAGTTATTATTTGTTTTCTTATTTAGTTATTAGTTATTAGTTTATTTTTTATTATTAGTTATTAGTTTAGTTAGTTATTAGTTTAGTTATTTATTAGTTATTGTTAGTTATTTAGTTGTTAGTTCTAGTTAGTTTTTTAGTTTATTATTAGTTATTAGTTTTTATTATTTAGTTAAGTTATTAGTTTATTAGTTTAGTTATTTATTTTTTAATTTATTTATTAGTTATTAGTTTAGTTTTTTTAGTTTAGTTATTAGCTATTTAGTTTCTTATTAGTTAGTTTTTTTAGTTTTTATTAGTTATTAATTATTATTAGTTTTAAGTTATTAGTTATTAATAGTTAGTTAGTTTTACCTATTAGTTTATTAGTTATTATTTTATTAGTTATTAGTTATTTAGTTATTATTAGTTTTAGTTATTAGTTTAGTTATTTATTTAGTTATTAATTTATTAGTTTATTAGTATAGTTATTATTAATTATTAGGTTTATTAGTTAGTATTTTATTATTATAGTTATTTAGTTTTTTTATTGGTTTTTTGGTTATTAGTTATTATTAGTTGTTATTATTATTAGTTAGTTATTTAGTTTAGTTTATTAGTTATTTTAGGTATTAGTTTTATTAATGTTATTATTTGTTTGTTATTATTATTTGTTTATTAGTTATTTAGTTTTTGGTTATTAGTTATAATTAGTATTTTATTAGTTTATTAGCTTTTATTATTTATTTTTGGTTTTTTTATTAGTTATTATCGTTATTATTAATTATTAATTTTAGTTAATTTTTATTAGTTAGATATTATTATTTTTTATTATTAGTTTTAGATTAATTATTTAGTTAGTTATTTTTATTATTATTTATTAGTTATTATTTATTAGTTAATTAGTTTATTTTTTTTTTATTTAGTTTTTATTAGTTATTAGTTCTGTTATTATTAGTTAGTTTTTAGTTTAGTTATTATTAGGTTTATTAGTTACTAGTTTTATTATTAATTGGTTATTATTATTAGTTATTTATTTATTATTATTTCTAATTATTATTAGTTATTAGTTAATTATTAGTTTTATTATTAGATTTATTATTATTAGTTTTAGTTAGTTATTATTAGTTTTAGTTAGTTATTATTTATTATTTATTAGTTATTAATTATTAGTTATTAGTTTAGTTATTATTAGTTTTATTAGTTTTATTAGTTTTATTAGTTTATTTATTAAGTTTTAGTTTATTAGTTATTAGTTAGTTATTAATTAGTTTTTAGTTTATTATTTAGTTAGTTTTAGTTTTTTTTTTAGTTATTTTTTTATTATAATTAGTTTTATTAGTTATTATTAGTTTTTGGTTATTAGTTAGTTGGTTTTATAAATTATTATTATTTTAGTTATTAGTTAGTTATTAATTTATTAGTTTACTAGTTATTAATTATTTATTTATTAGTTATTAGTTATTAGTTAGTTATTTAATTTTTTAGGTTATTAGTTTAGTTATTTAGCTATTTAGTTTTATTTATTTTATTTAGTTTTATAGCTTTTTTGTTTAGTTTTATTGGGTTTTTATTATTATTAGTTTTAAGCTTAGTTATTTAGTTTTAGTTATTAGTTATTATTAGTTAGTTTTAGTTAGTTTTATTATTAGTTTATTTTATTAGTTAGTTAGTTAGTTATTATTATTATTAGTTATTTAGTTATTAGTTTAGTTTTATTTAGTTTTTTAATTATTATTTTAGTTATTAGTTATTATTTTTTATTAATTAGTTTTATTAGTTTATTATTTAGTTATTAGTTAATTATTATTTTTTTATTAGTTTTATTAGTTTTAGTTATTAGTTTTATTATTTTTTATTAGGTTTTATTAGTTATTTATTATTAGTTTAGTATTAGTTATCATTAGTTTTTATTATTAGTATATTGATTATTTGTTATTAGTTTATTTATTTATTATTTATTAGTTTAGTTTTTTAGTTAGTTATTATTATTATTAGTTAGTTTAGTTAGTTCTTAGTTATTAGTTAGTTTAGTTATTAGTTTATTATTCGAGTTTTTAGTTAGTTATTATTAGTTTTATTATTAGTTATTAGTTTAGTTATTATTAGTTTGTTATTAGTTATTAGTTATTTATTATTGCTTTTATTAGGTTTTTAATTTATTATTATTATTTAGTTAGTTTAGTTATTAGTTTTTAGTTTATTATTAGTTATTATTATTTAGTTTTTAGTTTATTATTACTTTAGTTATTATTAGTTATTTTTATTAATTTAGTTATTAGTTTATTAGTTTATTTAGTTTAGTTATTAGTTTAATTATTAGTTAGTTATTCATTATTAGTTTTTATTAGTTTTATTAGTTTTAGTTGGTTAGTTTTATTATTATTTTTAGTTATTAGTTAGTTAGTCTAGTTTTTTTATTTAGTTTTAGTTATTCATTTTAGTTATTATTTATTAAATTTAGTAAGTTATTAGTTCATTAATTAGTTACTTAATTATTTATTATTTTATTATTTAGTTTATTAGGTTTTATTAGTTATTAGTATATTAGTTAGTTAGTTTATTATTTAGTTATTAGTTTATTAGTTTTTAGTTATTAGTTAGTTTGTTTTTTAGTTATTAGGTTTAGTTATTAGTTTTATTTTTTTAGTTGATTATTAGTTTATTACTTTATTAGTTATTGTTTAGTTATTTAGTTTTATTTTTAGCTAGTTATTATTAGTTTTATTAGTGTCTATTAGTTATTAAGTTTAATTTAGTTAGTTATATTTGGTTATTACTTCATTATTTATTATTAGTTAGTTATTAGTTTATTAGTTCTTAGTTTAGTTTTATTATTAGTTTTATTAGTTATTAGGTTATTTATTTATTAGTTATTAGTTAGTTATTATTAGTTATTATTAGTTTAGTTTATTTTATTTAGTTTTTAGTTAGTGATTATTAGCTTAGTTAATTTTAGTTAGTTTAGTTATTAGTTTGTTAGTTATTTATTTGGTTAGTTTTTATTAGTTATTAGTTATGAGTTTAATTATTAGTTTTGTTATTTAATTATAATTTTAGTTTTAGTTAGTTAGTTTTAATTATTAGTTATTTAGGTTTTATTTGTTTAGTTTTTAGTTATTAGTTAGTTAGTTTAGTTATTTTTTATTTTAGATATTAGTTTAGTTATTAATTATTTTTAGTTAGTTAATTATTAATTAGTTTTAGTTTATTAGTTATTAGATTTTTTTAGTTATTAGTTTAGTTATTAGATAGGTTATTAGTTAGTTATTATTTAATTATTATTAGTTTTATTTAGTTATTAGTTTTATAAGTTATTTACTAGTTAGTTAGTTCTTAGTTATTATTATTAGTTTATTAGTTTATTATTATTTATTAGTTTATTCTTATTTATTAGTTATTAGTTTAGTTAGTTTTATAATTATTATTATTATTTATTAGCTTTTGTTTAGTTATTAGTAGAGTTATTTAGTTAATTTTATTAGTTTTAGTTTAGTTTATTTTTATTTAGTTAGTTTTATTATTAGTTATTTTTTTTAGTTATTAATTTTTTATTATTCTAGTTTTATTAGTTTAGTTATTTAGTTTAGTTTTTTTTATTATTAGTTTAGTTAGTTATTTTATTAGTTAGTTAGTTAGTTAATTTTAGTTATTGGTTTAGTTAGCTTATTAGTTAGTTTAGTTATTAGTTTCAGTTAGTAGTTATTTTGTATTAGTTTGTTTTTATTAGTTTTATTATTTATTAATTAGTTTGTTATTATTAGGTTTATTAGTTATTAGTTAGTTAGTTATTATTAGTTAGTTTTTAGTTTATTTTTTGTTTATTAGTTTAGTTATTAGTTATTACTTTTTATTAGTTAGTTATTAGTTAGTTATTAGTTTAATTATTTTTTAGGTTTAGTTAGTTTTAGTTATTAGTTAGTTTTTAGTTTTTATTAGTTATTAGTGTATTTACTTTTATTATTATTTATTATTAGTTAGTTTGTTTGTTATTTTATTTAGTTATGTTAGTTATTAGTTTTTTAGTTAGTATTATTAGTTTTTTAGTTTTGTTTATTTGTTAGTTATTAGATATTAGTTTAGTTATTATTTTAGTTATTATTAGTTAGTTAGTTTTAGTTTAGTTACTTATTTATTATTAATTTTTATTTTAATTTATTATTATTTGTTTTATTATTATTATTATTAGTTAGTTATTTAATTTAGTTATTATTAGATTGTTAATATAATTATTTTATTATTAGTTAGTTAATTAGTTAATTATTAGTTATTAGCTATTTTTAGTTGTTATTTTTGGTTATTAATTTAGTTATTATTTAGTTTAGTTATTTATTATTAGTTATTAGTTATTTAGTTTAGTTAGTTTTTATTAGTTAGTTATTAGTTTTTTTATTATTAATTATTAATAGTTAGTTATTAGTTTATTAGTTATTAATTAGTTAGATATTAGTTTATTTAGTTTATTAGTTATTAATTATTAATTATTTAGTTATTTAGTTTAATTATTATTTTACTTATTATTCTTAGCTATTAATTCTTAGTTTAATTTATAATTTAGTTATAATTAATTATTAGCTTAGTTAGATTAGTTGTAGTTAGTTATTAGTTTTATTAATTAGGTTTAGTTAGTTATTATTATTAGTTATTAGTTAGTTAGTTATTAGTTTTATTATTAGTCTTATTAGGTTTTAGTTTTAGTTATTAGTTAGTTTAGTTTATTAGTTCATTTTATTAGTTATTAGTTATTAGTTTGATTAGTTTAGTTTTAGTTTTAGTTAATAGTTATTAGTTATTAGTTTTTATTAGTTAGTTTATTAATTAGTTAGTTTTAGTTATTAAGTTTTTTAGTTTTTATTAATTTTAGTTATTAGTTATTAGTTAGTTATTTATTTATTTAATTTTATTAGTTATTAGTTTAGTTATTATTAGCTATTTAGTTATTAGTTATTTGTTTATTTAGTTATTATTAAGTTTATTAGTTATTAGTTATAGTTTGGTTTATTATTAGTTATTAGTTAGGTCATTTTTAGTTTAGTTATTAGTTATCAGGTCTAGTTTTTATTTTAAATTTTTTTATTTGTATTTTAGGTTTAGTTTTTATTTTATTTAGGTTTTTTATTTTAAGGTTTATTTTATTTTTTTGTTTAGTTTAGGTTTTTATTTATTTTATTTTATTTTATTTCTAGGTTTAGGTTTAAGTTTTAGTTTAGGTTTTCAATTTTAATTATTTTGTTATTTTATTTAGGTTTAGGTTTATTTATTTATTTTATTTTTATGTTTTGTTTAGTTTAGTTTTAGGTTTTTAGGTTTTTAGGGTTTAGGGATTACGGTTTAGAGTTTAGCATTGTATATTTCAATGTTTAGGGTTTAGGATTCTAAGTTTTGTGTTTAGGGTTTAGGGTTTAGGGTTTAGAGTTTAAGGTGAGTTTTAGGGTTTAGTGTTTAGGGTTTAGGGTTTAGGAATTAAGGTTTAAGGTTTTTAGGGTTTAGGGCTTAAGGTTAGGGTTTTTTATTTTTTTCTTTATTATTATTATTATTTAATTAAGTAAACCGGTAGGCTTAGGTTTATTAAGTTGAATTTATAGTTTATGTTTTTATTTTTATGTTTTATTTGAGGTTTTTATTTTATTTATGTTTAGGTATTTTTATTAATTTTAGTTTTAGGTTTTATTTAGTTTTTGTTTAGATTTTTATGTTATGAGGGTTTAGTTATTATTAGTTATTAGTTTATTAGTTACTAGTTTTTGGTTTTTAGTTTATTAGTTATTACTTTATTAGTTTAGTATTTTAATTATTAGTTATATTATTAGTTTTTAGTTTATTAGCTTATTAGCTTATTAGTTCTTATTTAGTTTTTTAGTTTAGTTATTAGTTATTAGTTAGTTATTAGTTTATTAGTTATTATTTAGTTTTTATTTAGTTAGTTTTTTATTAGTTAGTTATTAGTTATTAGTTTTATTAGTTTAGTTATTTATGTTTTTAGTTTTTTATTATTAGTTTAATTATTAATTTATTATTATTATTATTTATTAGTTATTAGCATATGTTTTTAGTTAGTTATTTAGTTATTTAGTTAGTTTAGCTAATTAGTTTTGTAGTTTATTCTTATTAGTTATTAGTTTTATTTATTATTACTTATTAGTTTAGTTAGTTATTATTAATTTAGTTTTTAGTTTATTAGTTTTATTTAGTTTTTTAGTTTATTATTATTATTAGTTATTTATTAGTTTAGTTATTAGTTAGTTATTATTATTATTAGTTTTAGTTTTTAGTTTTATTAGTTAGTTAGTTTTATTAGTTATTAGTTTATTAGTTATTATTATTAGTTATTAGTTTTAGTTATTAGTTTAGTTATTAGTTATTAGGTTTAGTTATTAGTTATTAGTTTATTAGTTAATTATTTAGTTTATTAGTTATTAGTTGCATTATTATTGATTATTAGGTTTAGTTTATTAGTTATTAGTTAGTTTAATTAGTTTTTTATTAATTATTATTATTATTTAGTTATTATTATTAGTTTTAGTTATTAGTTTAGTTATTTATTAGTTAGGTTATTAGTTTTATTTAATTATTTAGGTCATCCGATTAAATAATCTTAAAAAAAGTTAATTAATTAATTAAGGAGTAAATAATGTAATTAATTTTATAATTAAATGTTAATTAAGTTTTAATTACTACTCAAAATCAATTAAGGATATTTTTAATAAATTTCTCTCTAAAATATCTTCAAAATGAATATCTATTTGTTTTTTAATGATTTTTTATGATTTAATATGATTTTTCAAAGTTTCAGATAATTTAAATGATATTTCATGATTTTTATAAAGCTTTTTAATTTATTTTAACTAAATTAGAATATTTGAACTTCATAATGCAATATCTCTCAATCCAAAAAATTGTTTGACATGAGATTCTTTATATGTATTTTACCTTTAGTTTTAATCCCTGAAAATTTCAAATCAATCTGATGTGTATTTTTAGTTTAATTAACGAAATTTGATTTTCAATAAAACTCCAATTAAGCTCAAAATATTTAGTAATATTTGGGGATTTTGGGTTTGTTGGATTCCACTCAGAAAGATAAATCCAACGAGCCCTTGTTTGCAATTTCTAGAAAAGTATTTTATTTTCTATGAATTTTTAAAGTTCTATGCAATTTCAATAATTTTTAAAAGTAAAAAATATAGAATTTTATACTTATCCCAATCAGCACTGCACGACACTGACGTGGCAATATGGTGCCATACAGCACCACACGGTGTCACATGATTAGCTGGCTTGGTGCCACATTAGCAAATGAAGAGGAAAAGGAAAGAGGTCACACAGTTCTGATTGGTTATTAGTTATTATTAGTTAGTTTTTATTTTTTATTATTTTTTTAGTTAGTTTTATTATTTATTAGTTAGTTAGTTTATTAGTTAGTTATTAACTTATTAGCTTAAATTATTAGTTTTAGTTTATTATTTTTTATTAGTTAGTTTTGTTATTAGTTAGTTATAAGTTATTTATTTTATTATTAGTTATTAGTTTTTAGTTTAGTTTATTATTATTATTTTCATTAGTTTATTAGTTTTAGGTTTATTAGTTTTTCAATTAGTAGATTTATTATATTATTAATTATTAGTTTATTTTATTTAAGTTTTATTAATCAATTATTATTTGTTTTTTAGGTTTAGGATTAGTTTTAGGGTTTAGGGTTTAAGGTTTCGGGTTTAGGGTTAAGGTTTTTTTTTAATTTTTTTAATTTTTTTAAATTAAGTAAACTGGTAGATTTATGTTTATTTAGTTTCTTTAGTTATTTTTATTTATTTTACTTTATTTTATTTTTTATATTTATTTAGGTTTATTTTTTATTTTTAATTAGCTTAGTATATTTATTTTATTTTATTTTTTAGGTTTAGGTTTAGGTTTATTTTTTAGTTTAGTTTTATTTTTATTTTATTTTTAGGCTTAGGTTTGACTTTTTATTTTTAGATTGAGGTTTAGGTTTTTATTTTATTTTTTTTTAGGTTTAGGTTTTAGGTTTTATTTTTTAGTTTACGTTTAGGCTTATTTTTAGTTTATTTTATTTTATTTAGTTTAGGTTTAGTTTTTTTCTAGGTTTATGTTTAGTTTATTTTAGTTTAGATTTAGGTTTAGGAATTTTTTAGTTAAAGGTTTACATTTTAATTTTTTATTTTTAGGGTTTTTTAAGGTTTCAGTTTTTATTTTATTTTAGGTTGATTTTATTTTTATTTTAGGTATAGTTTTTATTTTATTTAGGTTTTTTATTTTTAAGTTTATTTAGTTTTTTTAGTTCAATTTAGATTTTTATTTATTTTATTTTTGTTTAGTTTTAATTTTTTATTTTATTCTATTTTTAGGTTTAGGTTTATGTTGAGGTTTTAGTTTAGGCTTTTATTTTATCTTTTTTTTTAATTTTATTTTTAGGTTTAATTTAGTTTAGGTTTAGGTTTTTAGAGTTTAGGGTTTAGGTTTTAGGGTTATTTTAGTTTAGTTTATTTTCATTTAGGTTTAGGTTTATTTTATTTTGTTTATTTTATTTTTATTTTAGGTTTTGGGTTTCTTTTAGTTTAGGGTTTAGGTTTTATTTTTTATTTACTTTTAGGTTTATCTTTTAGGTTCATGTTTTTTTTTATTTTTTTTATTTTATTTTTGGTTTATTTTATTTTTATTTTTTGTTTAATTTTTATTTTATTTAAGTTTTTTTATGTTTAAGTTTATTTTATTTTTTTAGTTTAGTTTAGGTTTTTTATTTACTTTATTTTAGTTTATTTTTATTTTATTTTATTTCTAGGTTTAGTTTTAGTTTTATATTTAATTTTATTATTTTATTTTAGTTATGTTTAGGTTTTTTATTTTTTTTTATTTTTTAGGCTTTATTTAATTTAGGTTTAGGTTTTTCAATTTTTAGGGTTTAATGTTTAGGGTTAGTTTAGGATTTAGAGTTTAGGGTTTAGTATTTGAGGTTTAGGGTTTAGGGTTTAGGGTTTTAGGCTTTTGGGGTATAGGGTTTATGGTTTTAGGTTTATGGTTTTGGGTTTAGGATTTTAGGGTTTAGGGTTTTAGGCTTAGAATTTAGGGTTTGCAGTTTAGGGTTTAGGGTTTAGGGTTAAGGGTATAGGGTTAGTTTTAGGATTTAGTGTTTAGGGTTTACGATTTAGGGTTTATGGATTTAGGTTTAGGGTTTAGGATTTACTGTTCAAGGTTTTTAGGTTTTAGGGTTTAGGGTTAGGTTTTTTTTAAAATTTTTGTTATTCTTATTTTTTTTTATTAAGTAAACTGGTAGGTTTAGGCTTGTTTAGCTTATTTTTTTATTTTTATTTAAGCATATTTTTATTTTTATTTAGTTTAGTTTATTTCTTTTGGGTTTATTTATTTTAGTTTAGGTATTTTATTTTAGTTTATTTTTTAATTTAGGTTTAGGTTTAGGTTTATTTTTTAGTTAAGTTTTATTTTTATTTTATTTTTTAGATTTAGGTTTTAATTTTTTATTTTTAGGTTTATGTTTAGGTTTTAGGTTTTTATTTTAAGTTTATTTTTTTAGTTTAATTTTAATTTTATTTTTAGTTTATTTTATTTTATTTAGTTTAGGTTTAGGTTTAGGTTTAGTTTATTTTAGGTTTATATTTTTATTTTATTTATTTTAGTTTAGGTTTCTATTCATTTATTTTTATTTTAGGCTTAGGTTTTCTTCTTAATTTAGGGTTTAGGTTTTATTTTTTAGTTTTTTAAAAAGTTTTTTTAGGTTTAGGTTTTTTTAGATTTTTATTTTATTTTATTTTAGGTTTATTTTATTTTTATTTTAAGTTTTACTTTTATTTTTTTTAGGTTTTTTATTTTTAGGTTTATTTTCTTTTTAGTTTAGTTTAGGTTTTTATTTATTATATTTTAGTTTAATTTTTATTTTTTTATTTTATTTATAAGTTTAGGTTTAGGTTTTAATTTAGGGTTATATTTTTTATTTTATTTAGGTTTAAGTTTATTTATTTATTTTATTTTTTGGTTTTATTTAGTTTAGGTTTAGGTTTTCAGGTTTTTATGGTTTAGAGTTTAGGGTTAGTTTAGGATTTAGGGTTATTTTAGCTTTATTTATTTTAGTTTAGGTTTAGGTTTATTTTATTTTGTTTATTTTATTTTTAGGGTTTTAGGGTTTAAGGTATATAGGATAGGGTTTAGGATTTATGTTTTAGGGTTTAGGGTTTAATATTTAGGGTTTAGGGTTTTTAGGGTTTAGGATTTAGTGTTTAGGAATTAGGGTTTAGTGTTTAGGGCTAGGTTTTTTATTTTTTTAATTTTAATTTTTTTAAAAAAATTAAGTAAACTGGTATATTTAGGTTTATTTTTTTAGTTAGTTTATTTTTTATTAATTTTAGTTTATTTATTTTTTTATTTTTATTTAAGTTTATTTTTAATTCTTATTTGGCTTAGTTTATTTATTTTAGGTTTTTGTATTTTAGTTTAGGTTGTTTATTTTAATTTTTTTTAGGTTAAGGTTTAAGTTTATTTTTTAGTTTAGTTTTATTTTTATTTTATATTTTAGGTTTAAGTTGTATTTTTTATTTTTAGGATGGAGTTTAGATTTTTATTTTCTTTTTTTAGGTTTAGGTTTTTGGTTTTTCTTTAAGTTTATTTTTAAGTTTTATTTTTTAGTTTAGGTTTAGATTTATTTTTAGTTTATTTTATTTTATTTGGTGTTTTTAAGTTTAGGTTTCAGTTTTATTTATTTTATTTTAGTTTATTGTTTAGGTTTAGGTTTTTTTTATTTTTATTTTTATTTTAGGATATTTTTTGGTTTAAGGTTTAATTTTATTTTTTATTTATTTTTAGGTTTTTTTTAGGTTTAGGTTTTAATTTATTTTATTTTATCTTAGGATTATTTTATTTTTATTTTAGGTTTAGTTTTTATTTCATTTAGGTTTTTATTTTTAGGTTTATTTTATTTTATTTATGTTTAGTTTATATTTATTTTATTTTATTTTATTTTTAGGTTTAGGTTTAAGTTTAGGTTTTAGTTTAGATTTTTATTTTATCTTATTTTTTATTTTATTTAGGTTTTAATTTTTTTATTTATTTTAATTTTAAGTTTTATTTAGTTTAGGTTTAGGTTTTTAGGGTTTAAGGTTAGTTTAAGGTTTTAGGTTTTGGGTTATTTTAGTTTAGTTTATTTTCATTTAGGTTTAAGTTTATTTTATTTTATTTATTTTATTTATATTTTAGGTTAAGTTTTCTTTTAGTTTAGGGTTTAAGTTTTATTTTATTTATTTTTAGATTTATCTTTTAGGTTTAGGTTTTTAATTTTATTTTATTTTATTTTATTTTATTATTTTATATTTAGTTTCTATTTTATTTAATTTTTTATTTTTATTTTAATTTTTATTTTATTTTTTAGTTTAGTTTAGGTTTTTATTTTATTTATTTTGGTTTAGATTTTATTTTTTATTTTATTTCTAGGTCTAGGTTTAGTTTTTTATTTTATTTCATTTTTTATTTTATTTAGGTTTAGGTTTTTTTAAGTTTAGGTTTTTCAATTTTTAGGGTTTAGGTTTTTGAGTTTTTAAGTTTAGGATTTTTTAAGTATAAGTTTATGAGTTTAGTTTATTAATTTTTCATTATTAGTTTTAGTTATTAGGTTTTAGTTATTAGTTTTATTATTTTTATTTTATTATTATTAGTTAGTTAGTTTTATTTTATTAGTTTAGTTGTTTAATTTTATTATTATTTATTAGATAATTTTATTTTATTTAGTTTAGTTATTAGTTTATTATTATTATTTTTATTATTATTATTATTATTTATCAGGATAATTTTTTTTATAATTAGTTATTAGTTTAGTTATTTAATTATTATTTTAGTTTTAGTTAGTTAGTTTTAGTTAGTTTTAGTTAGTTTTAGTTATTAGTTTTTTAGGTTTTATTAGTTTATTTATTAGTTATTATTGTTAGTTTAGTTATTTTTCATTTTAGTTATTAGTTATTATTAGTTAGTTATTATCAATTTAAGTTTAATAGTTATTAGTTAGGTTATTAGTTAGTTAGCATTTAGTTATTTATTAGTTAGTTAATTATTAGTTATTATTATTAGTTTATTAGTTTATTATTAGTTACTATTTAATCATTATCATTTATTAGTTTATTTTTAATTATTAGTTTAGTTAGTTTTTTAGTTATTAGTTTAGTTATGTAATTAGTTTTATTAGTTTAGTTATTTAGTTTATTATTTTTTTAGTTAGTTTTATTATTAGGTGTATTTTTTAGTTATTAGTTTTATTAGTTTAGTTATTTATTATTAGTTTAGTTAGTTATTTTATTACTTATTTCTTAGGTAGCTATTTAGTTTAGTTATTAGTTTTATTTATTAATTATTATTTATTAGTTAGTTTTTATTAGTTTTATTATTTATTTATTTATTAGTTTATTACTATTAGGTTTATTAGTTATTAGTTAGTTAGTTATAATTAGTTAGTTATTAGTTTATTATTTTAGCTATTAGTTATTAATTATTAGTTTTATTAGTTAGTTTTTACATAGTTATTAGATTTTTTATTATTTAGGTTTAGTTAGCTTTAGTTATTAATTAGTTTTTAATTTTTATTAGTTATTAATTAGTTATTATTACTCTTAGTTTATTTACTTTAATTATTTATTATTAGTTAGTTAGTTAATTATTTTATTTTGTTCTATTAGTTATTAATTTTTTATGTTATTATTATTAATTTTTTAGTTTAGTTTATTAGTTAGTTATTAGTTATTAGTTATCAATTTAGTTATTAGTTTTGCTATTATTAGTTAGTTAGTTTTTATTTAGTTGGTTATTTATTATTAATTTTTTGTTTTTTATTATTAGTTAGTTAGTTTGGTTATTAGTTTATTAATTATTAGTTATTATTAATTACTTATCTAGTTTCATTATTAATTAGTTATTATCTAGTTAGTTTTTAGTCTATTAGTTTAGTTTATTACTTTAGTTTAGTTTCTTAGTTTAGTTGTTATTTAGTTTTTATCATTAAGTTTTTAGTTTTTAGTTAGTTTTAGTTATTAATTTATTAGCTAATTTTAATTTAGTTAGTTTATTTAGTTAGTTTTATTTTATTAGTTATTATTATTATTATTATTATTATTATTATTATTATTATTATTATTATTATTATTATTATTATTATTATTATTATTATTTACTTATTAGTTTATTATTAGTTATTAGTTTATTAGGTTTATTAGTTTAGTTTATTAGTTAGTTTTAGTTTATTGGTTTTATTAGTTATTTAGCTATTAGTTTTAATAGTTTATTAATTTTGAGTAGTTAGTTATTTATTAGTCAGTTTATTAATTTATTTAATTATTAGTTTATTAGGTTTTTGGTTAGTTTAGTTATTTAGTTTTATAAGGTCTATTATTAGTTATTTTAGTTTTTTATTTAGTTTTTTTACTAGTTTTGTTATTTAGTTATTATTATTAGTTATTAGTTTATTTTTTGTTTATTAGTTAGTTAGTTATTAGTTATTATTTATTTTATTATTAGTTTAGTTATTAGTTTTTTAGTTTTATTAGTTATTTATTAGTTATTTATTAGTTTCATTTTTATTATTTATTAGTTAGTTATTATTATTAGTTTTAGTTATTATTAGTTGGTTTTTAGTTAGTTTACTATTAGTCATTAGTTATTAGTTTTAGTTAGGTTAGTTATTTATTAGTTATTATTAATTTTATTAGTTATTATTTTATTAGTTTTAGTTTATTAGTTTATTAGTTTTTTATGTTTTATTATTAGTTAGTTAGTTTTATTAATTATTAGTTTAGTTTAATTATTTAGTTATTAGTTATTTTTTTAATATTATGTGTTATTATTAGCTAGTTTATTAGTTGGTTAGTTTAGTTTATTTTATTATTATTAGTTATTAATTTATTAGTTTAGTTAGTTATATTAGTTTTTCTTTTTTATTTAGCTATTAGTTTTTTAATTTATTATTAGTTTATATTATTAGGTTTTATTAACTATTAGTTAGTTTTAGTTATTATTAGTTTTATTATTATTTTTAGGTTATTAATTTATTAGTTATTATTTAGTTATTAGTTTAGTTACTATTTGTTAGTTTAGTTATTAGTTTTTAGATTGTTAGTTTAGTTTATTAGTTATTAGTTTAGTTATTATTAGTTTATTAGTGGTTAAGTTTATTTATTAGTTATTTGTTAGTTAGTTAGTTTTAGTTTTATTAGTTATTAGTATTATTATTATTAGTTTAGTTATTAGTTTTAGTTTAGTTATTATTTAGTTATTAGTTTATTAATTTTAAGTTTTTTTAATTTTGTTAGTTTTTTAGTTTATTAGTTTTGGTTATTATTAGTTATTAGTTTTATTAGTTTATTATTAGTTATTATTTAGTTTTTTATTTATTTTCATTATTATATCTTATTATTATTATTACTTATCAGTTTATTTGTTTATTATTGTTAATTATTAGTTCTGTTAGTTTAATTATTACTTTATTAGGTTTATTATTTTTTTTATTAGATAGTTTTTTAGATTAGTTTTTTATTATTTATTACTTTATTAGTTAGGTTTTTTAGATAGTTATTAGCTATTAGTTATTAGTTTTATTAGTTATTAATTATTAATTATTAGTTTATTTTGTTTATTATTATTAATTATTAGATAATTATTTATTATTAGTTTAGTTTTATTAGCTATTTTGTTATTAGGTGTAATTAGTTATTATTAGTTTTAGTTATTAGTTTATAAGTTTGTTGATTTTGTTTAGTTAGTTAGTTTATTTAGTTTTTATTAGTTATGAATTATTATTATTACTTATTAGTTTAGTTATTAGTTATTAGTATTTAGTTTTAGTTATTATTAGATTTAGGTTTAGGTTTAGTCATTAGTTAGTTATTAGTTTTCTTAGTTTTATATTATTAGTTATTAGTTTTATTAGTTTAGTTATTAGTGAGTATTAGTTTAGTTATTTATTTAGTTATTGTTATTAGTTATAAGTTATTAGTTAGTTAGTTTTACTAGTTTATTTTAGTTTTATTTAGTTTTTATTAGTTATTAGTTTAATTAGTTTTATTAGCTTATTAGTTATTTTAATTATTATTTATTATTTACTTAGATTATTAGTTTATATTTTTATTATTACTTATTTTAATTTTTATTATTAGTTATTAGTTAGTTTATTTATTATTTTATTATTTAATTATTAGTTAGTTATTAGTTAGTTTGTTTTTATTAGGTTAGTAATTATTTATTTATTATTATTAGTTAGTTTATTAGTTTAGTTAGTTTATTTATTTTTTATTAGTTTATTAGTTTATTAGTTTTGTTTTATTAGTTAGTTAATTTATTATTATTTAGTTTTAGTTTTATTATTTTTTTAGTTTTTTATTAGGTTTAGTTTAGAATTTAGTTATTATTAATTAGTTATTAATATTATTAGGTTATTAGTTTTAGTTTTATTAGTTTTTAGTTATTATTTAATATTAGTGTTATTATTAGTTATTTAGTTATTAGTTTTTTATTTTTATTATTAGTTTATAGTTTTTATTTAGATTTAGTTATTTAGGTTTTATTTAGATTTTAGTTATTAGTTATTATTAGTTTGTTATTTAGGTTATTAGTTTAGTTAATTATTAGTTTTTAGTTTTTAGTTATTAATTTATTATAATTAATTTAGTTTAGTTTTATTAATTATTATTATTAGTTATTATTAGTTAGTTAGTTAGTTATTAGTTAAAGTTATTAATTTAGATTTAATTAGTTATTATTAGTTAGTTAGTTATTATTTAGTTATTAGTTAGTCATTATTTGTTAGTTTATCATTAGTTGTTAAAATTAGATATGAATTTATTAGTTAGTTATTAGTTATTAGTGATTAGTTAGTTTTATTATTATTATTATTATTATTATTAGTTTTAATTATTAATTATTATTACTAGTTAGTTTATTAGTTATTAGTTATTAATTTAGTTAGTTAGTTATTATTAGTTATTAGTTTAGTTTTTTAATTAGTTAGTTTATTATTATTATTAGGTTAGCTTATTTATTATTAGCTATTAGTTTTTTAGTTTGTTTTTATTTTTTTATTATTAGTTATTTATTAGTTTTATTATTAGTTATTACTTATTATTAGTTTGATTAGTTAGTTATAAGTTATTAGTTTATTTTTTATTATTAGTTATTAGTTTAGTTATTATTTATTAGTTATTAGTTAGTAATTTACTTATTTAGTTTTATTTGTTATTAGTATTTATTATTTAGTTAGTTATTAGTTTATTAGTTAAGTTAATTCTTTTTTAGTTTATCTATTAATTTATTAGTTTTTTATTACTTTTATTAGTTTTTAGTTATTATTAGTTAGATATTTAGTTTAGTTTATTAGTTATTTTAGTTATTAGTTTTATTAATTTTATTATTAGTTAGTTATTATTTTTAGTTTATTAGTTATTTAGTTATTAATTATTTAGTTATTAGTTATTCATTATTAGTTATTATTAGTTATTAGTTTTTTAGTTAGTTAGTTATTTTTATTAGTTAATATTATTAGTTATTAATTTTAGTTATTAGTTTAGTTACTATTAGTTTAGTTAATAGTTATTAGTTATTAGTTTATTAGTTTACTTTATTAGTTAGTTATTTAATTTATTAGTTTTTAATTTAGTTATTATTAGTTATTAGGTTTAGCTTATTAGTTATTAGTTAGTTTAGTTAGTTTTTATTAATTATTATTAATAGTTTTAGTTATTAGTTATTAGTTTAGTTATTTATTACTTAGGTTATTAGTGTTATTTAGTTATTTTGTTTATTAGTTATTAGTTTATTAGTTTATTTTAGTTTTAATAATTTATTAATTATTTAGTTATTAGTTTTATTCTTATTAGTTAGTTTTATTTTTTATTAGTTTTTATTATTATTAATTATTAGTTTTTATTAGTTATTAGATAGTTAGTTTATTTTATTTTAGTTAATTAGTTTAGTTATTAGTTAGTTTAGTTATTTAGATTTATTTATTAGTTTAGTTATTATTATTAGTTTTATTAGTTTTTATTAGTTATTAGTTTATTTATTTAGTTTTAGTCATTAGGTTTTTAGTTAAGTTAGTTAGTTAATTTATTAGTTTTTATTAGTTATTAGCTAATTAGTTTTATTAGTTATTAGTTTATTAGTTAGTTATTTAGTTATTAGGGTTAGTTATTAGTTATTTTTATTAGTTATTTATTTGGTTATTAGTTTAGTTATTAGTTTATTAGTTTAGTTATTTTTAGTTAGTTATTAGTTTATTAGTTAGTTATTAGTTATTAATTATTATTATTAGTTTAGTTAGTTTATTAGGTTTAGTTTTTAGTTTAGTTTTTAGTTTTAGTTAGTTTTATTAGTTATTATTTTAGTTAGTTTTATTTTATATTTATTAGTTTAGTTATTATTATTAGTTTATTAGTTTCTTTAGTTTATTAGTTTTCTTTATTTATTAGTTATTAGTCAGTTATTATTACTTTATTTAGTTAATTATTATTAGTTTAGTTATTAGTTATTAATTTATAAGTTTATTATTAGTTTATTAGCTAGTTAGTCATTATTAGTTATTAGTTTAGTTATTTTATTAGTTAGTTTTATTAGTTTAGTCATTATTATTAGTTAATTATTATTATTAGTTAGTTATTATTAGTTAGTTAAATTTTAGCTTAGTTATTATTAGTTTTATTATAATTAGTTATTTAGTTTATTTATTTATTTATTTTTTTATTAGTTAGTTAGTTATTAGTTTAGTTTTATTAATAATAATTAATTATTAGTTTATTTATTAGTTTTTGTATTATTAGTTTGCTATTATTAGTTTTTAGTTTTTAGTTTATTATAGTTAATATTATTAGTTATTAGTTATTAGTTTTATTATTAGTTTATTAGTTATTATTTATTAATTAGTTATTAGCTATTAGTTAGTTATTTATTATTATTATTAGTTATTTAGTTAGTTATTAGTTTATTAGTTAGTTTTATTAGTTAGTTATTAGTTATTGGTTATTAGTTTAGTTAGTTATTAGTTAGTTTATTAGTTTAGTTATTATTAGTTTTATTAATTATTATTAGTTAGTTATATTTTAGTTTAGTTATTAGTTTATTAGTTTATTTAGTTATTAGTTTATCATTTTTTAGTTATTAGTTAGTTTATTAGTTGTAGGTTTATTAGTTTTATGAGTTTATTAGTTTAGTTTTAGTTATTAGTTATTTAGTTTAGTTATTATTAGTTATTAGTTAGTTTTTAGTTATAATTAGTTATTAATTTAGTTAATATATTATTATTATTATTATTATTATTATTATTATTAGTTTATTTTATTTAGTTTTATTATTTTTAATTTAGTTATTTTATTAGTTTATTAGTTATTTGTCATTAGTTTAGTTATTTATTATTTGTTTTATTAGGTTGTTATTTAGTTATTAATTATTAGTTATTAGTTTATTAGTTTAGTTAGTTTAGTTATTAGTTAGTTTAGTTATTATTAGTTAGTTATTATTAGCTAATTTTAGTTGTTTAGTTTAGTTATTAGTTTGTTAATTAGTAGTTATTAGTTAGTTAGTTTATTAATTAGTTATTTAGTTTTTTGAGTTATTAGTTATTATTTATTAGTTTATAAGTTTAGTTTGTAGTTATTATTATTAGTTAGTTATTAGTTAGTTAGTTAGTTTTATTACTTTAGTTACTAGTTATTAGTTTATTATTTATTTATTTATTATTCATTAATTTAGTTATTAGTTTTTGTTAGTTATTAGTTATTAGTTATTAGTTTATTAGTTTATTAGTTTATTAGATTTAATTTTTATTAGTTTTTAGTTAGTTATTTAATTATTATTGTTAGTTAGTTAATTATTATTAGTTTATTAGTTTTATTAGTTTTTTATTATTTGGTTAGATAGTTTTATTAGTTTAGTAGTTTAGTTATTATTATTATTATTATTATTAGTTATTTAGTTTATTAGCAAATTAGTTATTGTTAGTCTTTTTTATTAG
>CM038223.1:144582236-144680371 GCA_021442155.1 Cymbidium sinense | reverse complement strand
TAGTTATTTAAATTATTAGTTATTTATTATTTATTAGTTTTTAGGTTATTAGTTTATTAGTTGTTAATTATTATTGTTTTAATTATTATTTTAGTTAGTTAGTAGTTTTATTATTAGCTATTATTATTAGTTTATTATTTTAATTATTAATTATTATTTAATTAGGTTTAGTACAGTTTTTTAGGTTTATTTGATTATTAGTTTTGATTAGTTATTAATTAGTTATTTAGTTTATTAGTTTATTTATTATTTATTATATTATCGTTATTAGTTTTTTTAGTTATATTATTTTATTAGCTATTAGTTTAGTTTTATTAGTTAATTTATTATTAGTTATTATTAGTTATTATTTTATAAATTTTAGTTATTTATTTTCATTAGTTAGTTATTTTTATTTTATTAGTTTAGTTCAATTATTATTATTATTATTTAGTTTATTAGTTTTAATTAATTATTTATTTAGTTTTTTAGTTTTATTAATATTTATTAATTTATTAGTTTTAGTTACTTTTATTAGTTATTTATTTATTATTATTATTTAATTATTAGTTAGTTTTTATTTAGTTATTAGTTTAGTTATTTATTAATTAGCTTAGTTATTATTAGTTTTAGTTTAGTTTTTAGATTTTTATTTAGTTATTATTAACACTACCTTGTCATCCCAAGTCCTGATGTGAAAAGTGGGGCATGATAGGTAATCATACCAACGTAAAACTTGTCAAAATAATCATGACATGAAACCTTTAAATCTTTGTGTTAATGCTAGGGCGTCCCCTGGAAGCAATGCATTGTATGGCTTGAATATAGTGAAAATGTAAGGGGCCTCGATCCCTAGTGATAAATAAGGGTTCCCACATTATGGATAGATGCGGGCAAAGAAGTTAGTCAATGAAACTAGAATTAGGTTAGGATCTTGGAATATAGGTACTCTACAGGTAAATTAATGAAGTTAATAGATATTATGGTTCATAGAAAGATAAATATTTTATGTGTTTAAGAAACTAAATGGGTTGGGGAGAAGGCCAAGGAGATTAGTAGTTTAGGTTTTAAACTTTGGTATTCAGGTAGAAGTCGAACTAGAAATGGTGTAGGTGTGATTATAGATAAAAGTTTGAAAGATAATTTTATAAATATTAATAGATGTGGAGATAGAATTATAGCTTTAAAGATTATTGTTGAAACTAAGATTATCAATGCTATAAGTGTTTATGCTCCTCATGTAGGTTTGGATGTATGCTCAAAATAAAATTTTTGGAATTAATTAGAGGGATTAATACAAAAGATACCTCTTGAATAAAAAGTATTTATTGGAGGAGATTTAAATGGACATGTTGGTAGAGTGGTAGAAGATTTTAAAAGTATTCATGGTGGTTATGGATTTGGAGTGACTAATGAAGAAGGTAGGACTATATTAGATTTTGCTTTAGCTTATGATTTTATAGTTGCTAATACTTTATTTAAGAAAAGAGAAAAATATATTATTACTTATAAAAATGGATCTAGTAAAACACAGTTTGATTATTTTCTGATAAGAAAAATAGATCGTTTAGAGTGTAAAGATTGTAAGGTCATTCCAAGTGAAAGTTTAAGTACCCAACATTGATTGTTAGTTTTAGATTTTAAGATAAAAGATTGTAAGAGGAAAAATAAATCAAATTATTATCCTCGGATTAGATGGGGATACTTAAAGAACACACATAAAAAATATTTTAAGAGCAAGCTACAAGAGCTTAATATTTGGGATGTTCATAAGGAAGCCAATGTTATGTGGGAAAAGTAGTAAGTGAAATGAAGCAAGTTGCTAAAAATGTGCTTGGAGAATCAAAAGGAAAAACTTCTTTTAATAAAAATAGTTGGTGATGGAGTCAGAGTGTATAAGAAAAGATAAGAAATAAGAAGCATTGTTATAAAACTTAGTTTAGATGTAAAAACTCGGAGAATTGAGAAAGATATAAAGTGGCTCATAGAGATTCTAAGAAAGTAATATATGATGCAAAAAATTTAGCTTTAGTGATTTATACAATAGATTGGATACCAAAGAAGGTGAAAGATGTATATATAAGTTAGCCAACCAAAGAGATAGGAGAAGTAAAGACATAGTTCATGTGAGGTGTATTAAGGATGAAAATAATAAAATGCTTTTCTTAAAAAAAGATATTGAAAATAGGTGGATGAAGTATTTTGATAAACTTTTCAATGAAGGATCTGAAAGTACATTTAATTTGAGCAAACTTTAATACCCTAAACAAAAAATAGAGATATTTATTTTATCATTATATTAGTAAGTCTAAAGTTAGAGAAGAAAATGAAATATGGAAAAGCAAGAGGACCTAATGATATTCCAATAGATGTGTGGAAATGTTTAGAGATCAAGGAATTTCTTACACAAATATTTTAATGTTATTTTAAAGACTAAAAGATGCCGATGAGTGGAGAAAGAGTTGTTGGTTTCTATATTTAAGAATAAAGGTGATGCACAAGAGTGTGCAAATTATAGAGGAATTAAGTTAATGTGTCATACATTAAAATTATGGGAGAGAGTAATTGAGCATAGGTTACGATGTGATACAAAAGTTTCTCACAATCAGTTTGTTTTCATGTCAGGTAGATCTACTATGAATGCTATACATTTGTTAAGAGGTTTGATGGAGAAGTATAGAGAAAGTAAGGAGGATCTACATATGATATTTGTTGATTTAGAGAAAGCTTATGCTAAAGTTTCAAGAGATGTTCTTTGGAGAGTTCTAGAATAGAAAGGTGTTAATATTGGTTATATTTAAGTAATTAAGGATATGTATACTAGAGTTTTACTTGTGTCCAAACACAAGGAGGATTGACAAAATATTTTCCTATTTCAGGACTACATCAAGAATCAACTTTAAGCCCTAATCTTTTTTGCTTTAGTTATGGATGTAGGCATTTATAGGAAGATGTACCTTGGTGTATGCTTTTTGTTGATGACATTCTTCTTGTTGATAAGACTAGAGAGGGAGTCCAAAAGAAACTTGAATTATGGGAGTCTAAAGGTTTTTGTTTAAGTAGATCTAAAATTGAATATATGGAGTGTAATTTTAGTTGTAGAAGTTCTAGTGGTAGTGTTGTGACATTCGGTGAACATGTCATTAATAAGAGTGAGCAATTCAGATATTTAGGTTCTATTGTTCAAAATGATGGTGAAATAGATGGAGATGTTATTAGTGGAATTCAAGTTGGATGGTTGAAGTGGAGGAATGTATTTGGCCTGTGTGGTAGAAAAGTTCCACTTAAACTTAAGGGAAAATTTTATAAGATGGTGGTAAGACCGCAATGACTTACAATGTAAACAGAAAACATAAGACTAAGTTAAGTGTTATAGAGATGAGGATGCTCAGGTGGATGAGTGACTTTATTCTTAGAGATAAAATGCAAAATGAGTATGTTCGGGAAAAACTTGGAGTAGCTCCAATGGCAGATAAGATTAGATAGAGTTACCTTAGATGGTTTGGCCACATAAAGCGTCGACCACCTGATGACCCAGTTAGGAGAGTAGATGCATTAGATTTGCCTGTTATGTTAAGAAAGGTAGAGGTAGACCTAAAAATACTTGGTTAAGATGTATAAAATGACATAAGTATACTTGAATTAAATGAGAATTTGACACATAAGACACAATGAGACAGATGATATAGTTAACCCCACTTAGGGGATAAAGGCTTGTTGTTATTGTTGCTGTTATTTATTTAGTTATTATTATTAGTATTATTATTATTATTATTAATTATTAGTTTATTATTTTTATTTATTAGCTATTATTATTATTAGTTATTATTAGTTATTATTACTTTAGTTATTATTTAGTTATTATTACTTTAGTTATTTAGTTATTTATTAGTTAGTTTAGTTTACTAGTTGGTTATTAGTTATATTTATTACTTTAATTATTTATTAATAGTTTTATTTGTTTTTATTAGTTATTTATTAGTTTATTTAATATTTATTTAGTTATTAGTTTATTTATTTTATTATTTATTATTAATTTATTAGTTTTATTTATTTTATTATTAGTTTTTAGTTAGTTAATTAGGTTTTTTAGTTATTATTAGTTATTTAGTTATTATTAGTTATTAGTTTATTAGTTTTTTAGTTAGTTATTAGTTTAGTTAGTTTATCATTAGTTTAATTTATTAGTTTAGTTTTATTTTTTTAGTTATTTAGTTAGTTTTTATTAGTTATTAGTTTTTTAGTTATTAGTTTTGTTATCATTATTATTTTAGTTTTAGTTTTATTAATTTATTATTATTAGTTAAGATTAGTTTTATTAGTTTATTATTAGTTAGTTTTAAATTTTTGTTAGTTTTAGTTAGTAATTTAGTTTAGTTTTTTAGTTATTAGTTTAGTTTTATTATTAGTTAGTTATTAGTTTTTAGTTATGTTTAATAGTTTTATTTGGTTATTAGTGAGTTAGTTAGTTTATTATTAGTTAGTTTAGTTTAGTTATCAAGTTTTAGTTTTTTTATTTGTTTAGTAACTTTTTTTTGGTTATAGGTTTTATTAATTTTTTAGTTTTATTATTATTTAGTTTAGTTATAGTAGTTAGTTTTAATTTAGTTTTATTATTAGTTTTAGTTATTTAATTTAGTTAGTTACTTTTATTAGTTTTATTTAATTTTTTTAGTTAGTTATAAATTTAATTAGTTTTATTTACTTATTTATTTAGTTATTTATTATTAGTTATTAGTTTTATTTATTATGTTTTATTTTATTATTATTTAGTTTTTATTGGTTATTTAGTTTTTAGTTATTAGTTTATTAACCCTAGTTAGTTTTATTAGGTTAGTTATTAGTTTATTTTGAGTTATTAGTTTTAGTTTTTTGGTTATTTATTTTTATTTATTAGTTTATTATTTTTTTTTTATTATTATTATTAGTTATTAGTTATTAGTCATAGTTTTAGATTTATTAGTTTTATTATTATTAGTTTAGTTTGTTATTTTATTATTAGTTTTAGTTTTTAGTTAGATTTTAGTTTTTAGTTAGTTAGTTTAGTTAGTTATTATTGTTTATTATTATTATTATTTTATTTATTTATTAGTCATTAGTTTATTTTTAGTTTATTACTATTTATTAGTTTTTAGTTATTATTGTTAGTTATTATTATTATTATTACTTTATTTATTATTCTAATTGGTTATTAATTTAATTAGTTTTATTAGTTTTATTTAGTTACTTTTTTAGTTAATTTTTTTAGTTATTTTATTTAGTTAGATATTTATTATTAATTTATTAGTTTTATTCTGTTATTAGTTATTTTTAGTTTTTATTATTATTATTAGTTTTATTAGTTTTTAGTTTTTATTATTAGTAATTTTTTCTTATTAGTTATTAGTTTAGTTTATTATTTTTAGTTTATTAATTTTATTTAGTTATTAGTTTTATTAGGTTATTAATTTTATTCTTTATTAGTTTTAGTTTTATTAGTTAATTAGATATTTATTTTATTAGTTTCTTAATAGTTTAGTTTTATTATTTAGTTTTATTTATTTGTTATTAGTTATTTAGTTTATTATTAGTTTTAGTTTTATTATCAATTATTTTTATTCTTTTTACTATTTAGTTAGTTTAGTTTAGTTTTTATTAGTTATTAGTTATTTATTAGTTATTATTAGTTAGTTATTAGTTTTTATTAAAAATAGTCTTAGTTATTATTTTATTTATTATTATTAGTTTAGTTATTATTAGTTTATTAGTTTTATTAGTTATTAGTTTATTATTTATTAGCTATTAGTTTTTAGTTATTTAGTTATTTAGTTTATTAGTTTAGTTTTTATTATTATTTAATTAATAATAATTATAATAATTTGTTTAGTTATTAGTTTAGTTAGTTATTTAGTTTTAGTTTATTAGTTTTAATTATTAGTTATTATTAGTTATTAGATTAGTTTTATTATTTTATTATTATTAGTTAGTTGGTTTTAGTTATTATTATTTCATTTTTATTATTATTATTTTTAATTTTATTATTATTATTTTATTAGTTTTATTTATTTATTAGGCTTATTAGTTTTAGTTTATTATTAGTTTATAAGATATTAGTTATTTATTATTATTATTTTATTAGTTTTTTAGTTTTATTTGTTATTTATTAGTTTAGTTTTATTTGTTATTTATTATTATTATTATTATTATTATTATTATTATTATTATTATTATTATTATTATTATTTATTTATTAGTTATTTTTTTTATTATTTAGTTTTATTATTTTAGTTTTTTTTTTAGTTTAGCTTATTAGTTGTTTGTTTAGTTATTTATTATTTAATCATTATTATTTATTATTTAGTTTTTATTTATTTAGTTATTTTAGTTAGTTTTATTAGTTTATTAGTTTTATTATTATTAGTATTTTTATTATTAGTTTTGTGTTATTAGTTTAGTTATTATTATTATTATTATTATTATTATTAATTATTAGTTTAATTAGTTTTAATTATTATTATTTATGTTTCATTTTTTTTAGTTATTATTTTATTATTATTATTATTATTAATTATTATATTAGTTAGTTATTATTATTATTAGTTATTTAGTTTATTAGTTAGTTTTAGTTATATTTTAGTTATTATTAATTTTACCATTATTAGCTTTATTTGCTTTAGTTATTAGTTTTAGTTTTAGTTTTATTTTATTATTAGTTATTTATTATTAGGTTTATTATTTATTACTTAGTTATTTATTAGTTTTATTAGGTTTTAGTGTTTAGTTTTTATTTTTAGTTTATTATTATTATTTGTTAGTTAGTTATTATTATAAATTATGAGTTATGTTATTATTAGTTTTATTATTATTTTAGTTTTAATTATTAGTTATTAATTTAGTTTATTAGTGTATTAGTTTTGTTTTTCTACTTTAACCTATGTTGTTATTAGTTATTATCAGTTTTATTAGTTATTAGTTTGCTAGTTTTTATTAGTTATTAGTTATTAGTTAATATTTATTATTTATTATTATTATTAGTTGATTAGTTTATTAGTTAATTAAATATTATTATTTAAGGTTTAGGGTTTAGTGTCTAGGATTTAGGGTTTAAGGTTTTTAGGGTTTAGGGTTAGGGTTTCTTTTTAATTTTTATTATTTCTTTTAAATTAAGTAAACTAATTAGTTTAGATTTATTTTGTTTATTTAGTTTATTTAGATTATTTTATTTATTTATGTTATTTTTTATTTTTATTTAGATTTATTTTGATTTTTATTTAGTTTAGTTTATTTAGTTTATATATATTATTTTAGGTATTTATTTTAATTAATTTTTAGGTTTAGTTTTAGGTTTAGGTTTATTTTTTAGTTTAGTTTTATTTTTCTTTTATTTTTTAAGATTTTATTTTATTTTATTTTAGGTTCAGGTTTAGGTTTTTATTTTATTTCTTTTAGGTTTAGGTTTTATTTCTTAATTTAGGTTTATTTTTATTTTAGTTTTTTATTTAGTTTAGGTTCAAGTTTACATTTAGTTCATCTTAAGTTTAGGTTTAGGTGTTGTTTATTTTAGTTTAGTTAATTTTACATTAGGTTTAGGTTTATTTTATTTTTATTTTAGGTTTAGGTTTTTATAGTTTAGGGTTCATGTTTTATTTTTTATTTATTTTTAGGTTTATTTTATTTTTATTTTATGTTTAGTTTTTATTTTATTTAGGTTTTTAATTTTTAGGTTTATTTTATTTTAGTTTAGTTTTTTAATAATTTTATTTTAGTTTAATTTTATTTTATTTTTATTTTATTATATCATTAGGTTTAGGTTTTAATTTCATCTTATTATTTTAATTTATTTAAATTTAGTTTTAGTTATTTATTTTATTTTTAGGTTTTATGTAGTTTAGGTTTAAAATTTTAGGTTTTTAGGGTTTATGATTAGTTTAAAATTTATGGTTTAAGGTTTAGGGTTATTTTAGTTTAGGTTTAGGTTTATTTTATATAGTTTATTTTGTCTATTTTATTTAGTTTTTTTTTTTTTTAGTTTAGGATTTAAGTTTTCTTTTATTTATTTTTAGGTTTTATTGTAAGGATTATTATTTAAGTTTAGGTTTATTATTTTATTGTATGTTTAGTTTTATTTTATATAGGTTTTAATTTTAGATTTATTTTATTTTAAGTTTAATTTTAGGTTTATTTAATTTTATTTTAGGTTTAGGTTTTTATTTAGTTTAGGGTTTAGGTTTTTTTTTTTAAATTTATTGTTAGGTTTAGGTCTTTATTTAGTTTTAATTTTATTGTAGGTTTATTTTATTATTATTTTATGTTTTATTTTTATTTTATTTAAGTTTTTATTTTTAGGTTTATTTTATTTTTTAGTTTAGTTTATGTTTTTAATAATTTTATTTTAGTTTAGTTTAATTTATTATTTTATTTTATTTTTAAGTTTAAGTTTAGTCTTAGGTTTTGGTTTTAGGTTTTAATTTTATCTTGTTATTCTATCTTATTTGGATTTAGGTTTATTTATTTATATTATTTTTATGTTTTATTTAGTTTAAGTTTAGGATTTTAGGTTTTTAGGGTTTACAGTTAGTTTAAGGTTTATGGTTTATGGTTTAGGGTTATTTTATTTAGTTTATTTAGTTTTTATTGTTGGTTTAGTTTTTTTTTAGTTTAGGGTTTAGGTTTTCTTTTATTTATTAGGTTTTATTTTGGGTTTGTTTTTTAGGTTTTATTTAGTTATTATTTTATTTTATTTTATGTTTATTTTATTTTTATTTTATGCATAGTTTTTATTTTATTTAGGTTTTTATTTGAGGATTATTTATTTTATTTTAGTTTATTTTATTTATTTATTTTAGTTTTTATTTTATTTATTTTGCATAGGTAAGTTTTAAGTTTGTTATTTATATTTTTATTTATTTTATTATTTTATTTAGGTTTAGTTTATATATTTATTTTATTTTTAGGTTTATTTAGTTTATATTTAGGTTTAGGCTTGTGGTTTAGAATTAAGGTAGTGGTAGAGAGGTAGGTCCGTGGTCCTGTTTGGGTCAGGGTCCGGTGGTTAGGGCATGTGGGTGTAGTTTAGAGTTTAGGGCTCAGTTTAGTAGAGTGGGTAGGGTTTAGGCGCAGGGTTGAGTTTGTAAGAGTAGTGGTAGGGTAGGATTTAGGAGTTAAAGTTAGTTGGTTTAGGATCAAGATTGGTTAAAGTTTATTTACTTATTTATTTATTATTATTATTATTATATATAAGCAAACCAATGGGATTAGGTTTATTTGGTTTATTTTTAGTTTAGGTTTATTTTTATATTTTAGTTGATGTTTTATTTTATTTAGGTTTAAGTTTTTATTAATTATTTTTTAGGTTATTTTATTTGGGTTAAGTTTTATGTTTTCCTGGTTTAATTATTATTACTATTATTATTATTATTAGTTTATTATTAGTTATTATTATTGTTATGAGGTTTAGTTATTAGTTATTAGTTATTAGTTTATTAGTTAATATTTTATTTTATTAGTTATTAGTTAATTATTGGTTGGTTTTAGTTATTATAATAGTTTAATTAATTTTATTAGTTATTATTATTATTAGTTAGTTATATTATTAGTTAGTTATTATTTAGTTATTTAGTTTATTATTAGTTTATAAGTTTATTTTAGATTTTAGTTTATTATTAGTTATTAGTTTTATTATTATTAGTTAATTATTTTGTATTATTTTATTATTATTAGTTTATATTTTATTAGTTTATTATTTTAGTTATTTATTAAATTGGTATTAGTTATTTTTTATTAGTTTTATTTTTTTAGTTTTTTTTAAAGTTTATTTTATTGGTTATTATTAGTTTTATTAGTTTTTATTAATTATTAGTTTATTTATTTAGTTTAGTTATTAGGTTTTTAGCTTAGTAAGTTTGTTTATTTATTAATTATTATTATTTATTAGTTAGTTTTTATTATTATTTATTAGTTATTAGTTGGTTATTTATTAGTTATTATTATTAGTTTTAGTTTATTAGTTTTAGTTATTATTTTTATTGTTTATTATTAGTTATTTATTTTTAGTTATTTTTAGTTAGTTATTACTTATTATTATTATTAATTATTATTACTAATTAGTTAGTCTTAAGTTTTATTTTTAATTTAGTTTTATTTAGTTAGTTTTATTAATTATTTTTTTTATTTTATTAGTTTTATTATTATTATATTTATTATATTAGTTTATTAATTAATTGTATTATAAGTTATTTACTAATTATTTAGTTTATTATTATTATTATTATTATTATTATTATTGTTATTATTAGCAAGTTGTTATTATTATTAGTTAAGTTATTTTATTATTTTATTGGATAGTTTTATTATTTTATATTATTATATTATATTATTATTTAGTTTTATTAGTTTTAGTTAATATTAGTTAATTAGATTTTACTTTAGTTATTATTAGTTTTAGTTATTTTAGTTTTATTATTATAGTTATTTAGTTAGTTTAGTTATTTAGTTTTATTAGATAGTATTTTTTTACTTTTAGTATTATTCATTATTATTTGGTTTTTATTATTATTTATTAGTTAGTTATTATTAGTTTTAAATTTTTAGTTTATTATAATTATTATTATTAATTATTAGTTATTAGTTTTATTATTAGTTTATTATTATTATTATTTTTATTTATTTATTAGTTAGTTATTATTATTGTTATTTAGTTATTATTAGTTTATTAGTTAATTTTATTATTAGTGTAATTAATCAAGAAGTTTTATTATTAGTTAGTTGGTTAGTTATTATTATTATTAATTACTTTAGTTATTAATTAATTAGTTTATTAGTTAAGATATTTATGATTAGTTTTATTAGTTAATTTATTAGTTAATTTATTTGTTATTTGTTATTATTTAGTTAATTATTAGCTAGTTTATTAGTTTTATTATTATTATTAGTTATTTTAGTTTAGTTATTAGTTTATTAGTTTATTTAGTTATTAGTTTATCAATTTTTAGTTATTAGTTTATTAGTTATTAGTTTATTAATTTTATGAGTTTATTAGTTTAGTTTTAGTTATTAATTATTTAGTTTAGTTATTATTAGTTATTAGTTAGTTTTTAGTTATTATTAGTTATAAGTTTATGTATTATTATTATTATTATTATTATTAGTTAATTTGTTTTTTTAGTTTTGATTAGTTTAGTTATTTATTAGTTTATTATTATATTAGTTTTATTAGTTATTATTATATTAGTTATTAGTTATTGGTTATTAGTTTATTATAGTTATTATTAGTTTATTAATTTAGTTATAGTCATAGTAGTTTATTATTATTAGTTTAGTTTATTATTAGTTAGTTATAGTTTAGTTTAGTTATTAGTTTATTAGTTAGTTTTATTAGTTTATTATTATTAGTTATTTCATTATTAGTTATTATTATTAATTTTAGTGATTAGTTATTATTATTAGTATTAGTTGGTTAGTTTATTACTTTAATTATTAGTTATTAATTATTTGTTTATTATTTATTAATTTAGTTATTAATTTTTATTTTTATTAATTATTAGTCATTAGTAGTTATTAGTTTTTTAGTTAGTTATTTAGTTATTATTATTAGTTAGTTAGAATTATTATATTAGTTTATTAGTTTTTTTATTATTTGATTAGATATTATTAGTTATTAGTTTATTTGTTTAGTATTATTATTTAGATAGTTATTTAGTTTATTAGCATATTAGTAATTATGAGTTTTATATTAATTATTATATTATTAGTTAATTATTAGTTATTTTTATTATATTTATTTTTTAGTTTTATTTTTTTATCTTGTTATTTATTATTCATAGTTATGTTACTAGTTAGTTATTCTTTAGTTATTATTATTATTATTAGTCATTAGTTATTTGAGTTTGTTTATAGTTTAGTTAGTTTATTTAGTTATTATTAGTTATTATTTATTTATTTTATTATTAGTTAATTTTATTTATTTATTATTATTTATTAGTTTAGTTAGTTTTATCATTAGTTACTATTATTAGTTATTAGTTTCTATTATTATTTAGTTTAGTTATAAGTTATTAGTTAGTTATTTATTTTATCAGTTTATTAATTTAATTATTTAGTTTGAGTTATTATTAGTTATTTATGTAGTTTGTTAGTTTAGTTAGTTAGTTATTTATTTTTTGAGTTTATTAGTTTAGTTAATATTAGTTATTTATTTAGTTAGTTAGTTTTTGTTAGTTATTAGTTTTATTAGTTAGTTATTAGTCTTTAGTTTAGTTAGTTATTTAGTTTTTAGTTTAATTATTATTAGTTATTATTTTAGTAATTTAGTTTTATCAGTTATTATTAGTTTATTAGTTTAATAGTTTATTATTAGGTTTTAATTAAGTTTAGTTAGGTTTTTAGTTTTTAGTTCTTGGTTTATTATTTTTAGTTTTTATTTATTAGTTTAGTTATTAGTTAATTTTTAATTTTAATTTATTAGTTAATTAGTTAGTTAGTTTTATTATTTGTTATTAGTTAGTTTTTATTAGTTATTTTTAGTTATTAGTTTAGTTATTTAGTTTTATTAGGTTATTAGTTTATTAGTTTAATTATTATTAATTTATATTTTATTACTTTTAGTTAGTTATTATTAGCTTTTTTTATTATTAGTTTTTATTATTAGTAATTAGTTTTATTAATTTAGTAGTTATTAATTTTTAATTTTTATTAGGTTAGTTAGTTAGTTATTAGTTATTATTAGTTTCTAGTTAATTATTAGTTAGTTTATTGGTTATTAGTTAGTTAGTTTTTAGTTAATTTTATTTGTTTTATTAGTTAATATTTGCTATTAGTTTAGTTATTAGATTATTAGTTTTAGATTTAGTTAGCTATTTTTTTAGTTTATTGGGTTTATTATTAGTTACTTTTAGTTATTAATTTATTAGTTTACTTATAAGCTTATTATGATTACTTAGTTTATTTTTTTAGTTATTAGTTTACTTTTATTTTTATTTTTATTTATTTATTTTAGTTTATTAGTTAGTTATTAGTTAGTTAGTTAATTATCAAGTTTTATTAGTTAGTTATTGTTTATTAGTTATTATTAGTTAATTATTTTATTAGTTATTAATTATTAGTTTAGTTATTTTAGTTATTAGTCATTAGTTTATTAATTAGTTTATTTTATTAGTTTATTACTTTTAGTTTATTATTTAGTTTTTATTTTAGTTAGTTATTATTATTTAGTCTTTAGTTTAGTTATTAGTTATTAGTTTATTAGTTTAGTTATTTAGTTATTTATTTAGTTAGTTATTTTATTAAGTTTTATTAGTTTGGTTTTAGTTATTAGTTTTTAGTTAGTTTATTTATTAGTTAGATATTAGTTTAGTTTATTAGTTTTTTAGTTAGGTTTTATTATTTGTTTAGTTATTATTTTTTAGTTTAGTTATTACTTATTAGTTTATTAGTTTTATTTAGTTAATTATTAGTTAGTTATTTAGTTAATTATTAATTAGTTATTTAGTTATTTAGTTTATTATTAGTTATTAGTCTACTTATTAGGTAGATTATTTATTAGTTAGTTATTAGTTTATTATTAGTTTAGTTATTTAGTTATTATAATTTTATTATTTATTTATTAGTTAGTTTAGTAATTAGTTATTAATTTATTAATTTTTTAGTTTATTATTAATTTATTAGTTTTTTAATTTATTATTAATTTTATTATTTATTTATTTTATTAGTTAGTTATTATTATTAGTTTTTAGTTAGTTATTAGTTATTATTATTATTAGTTTATTAGTTTAGCTAGTTTTTTTAGTTTTTTAGTTAGTTATTAGTTTTTATTAGTTATTAGTTAGTTAGTTTATTAATTTTATTAGCTAGTTAGTTTATTAGATTTATTATTAGTTATTAATTTAGTTATTAGTTTTTAATTTTAGTTAGTTATTATTATTAGTTTTTAGTTTTATCTTATTTAGTTATTATTAGTCATTAGTTTTTTATTAGTTAGTTAATTATTACTTATTATTAGTTTTAGTTAGTTATTTGTTGTTAATTATATTAGTTATTAGTTTATTTTAGTTTTATTATTCAATTTTTGGGTTTTAGTTTAGTTAGTAGTTTTATTATTAGTTATTAGTTTATTATTAGTTTTTATTAGTTTAGGTTTAGGTTTTAATTTTATTATTAGTTTTAGTTTATTAGTTAGTTTTATTAGTTAATTATTAGTTTATTTAGTTTTTAGTTTTAATAGTTAGTTTATTATTATTATTAGTTATTAATTTTTTTTAGGTTTTAGTTTAGTTATTATTAGTTATCCATTTATTTATTTATTTAGTTTTATTATTATTAGTTTAGTTATTATTTTAGTTATTCATTTATTATTATTATTATTATTATTAATTTAATAGTTTTATTAGTTTTTAGTTTAGTTATTAGTTATTAGTTTATTATTATTAGTTTATTATAGTTATTATTAGTTTTTAGTTTTTAGTTAGTTTAGTTAGTTATTATTATTATTTGGTTATTAGTTGGTTATTATTATTTATTAGTTATTAGTTAATAATTTAATAATTTAGTTTTTAGTTATAGTTTTATTATTATTAGTTTAGTTTTTAGTTATTAATTTAGTTAGTTTTATTATTATTATTATTAGTTAGCCTATTTTTTATTTGTTTTAGTAATTATGTTTTTATTAGTTATTAGTTTATTATTATTATTATTTATTTTATTAGTTTAAATATCAAGTTTTTATTAATTTATTATGTTATTAGTTTAATTTTCTAGTTATTATTAAATTTTAGCTTTATTATTTAGTTATTAGTTTATTTATTAGTTATTATTTTTGTTTTTTAGTTAGTTATTATTATTAGTTTTATTATTAGTTATTAGTTTTTATTAGTTTATTAGTTAGTTAGTTAGTTATTATTATTTATTTATTTAGTTTTATTTAGTTATTAGTTATTAGTTTTATTTTTGGTTGTTATTTTATTAGTTATTTTATTATTTTAGTTATTTATTATTATTATTATTTAGTTTTATTAGTTATTATTATTATTAGTGTTGTTATTAATTTATTATTTTTAGTTTTTTTTATTTCCTTAGTTAGTTATTATTTTAATTACTAGTTATTACTTTTAGTTTTAGTTTTTAGTTTATTATTTATTAGTTATTATTATTAGTTTTATTATTTTTATTAGTTATATTTAGTTTTATTAGTTATTATTTTAGTTTTAGTTAGTTATTAGTTTTTTTATTATTACTATTTTATTATTATTATTAGTTATTAGTTTAGTTTATTTTACTTATTAATTTTATTATTATCAGCTTATTAGTTTTATTTTACTATTAATTTATTAGTTTAGTTATTTAGTTAAGTTAGTTTAGTTATTTTATTAGTTTATTAGTTTATTAGTTTTTAGTTTTTAATTATTATTATTAGTTATTTAGTTATGTTATTTATTATTATTAGTTGTTAGTTTTAATTTTATTAGTTATTAGTTTATTAGTTGTAAGTTTAGTTTATTAGTTTAGTTATTTATAGTTATTAATTATTATTATTATTTTAGTTATTAGTTTTCATTAATTATTTATTAGTTAGTTAGTTTTATTAGTTTAGTTACTTATTACTTAGTTATTAGTTATTAGTTTATTAGTTTATCACTTTATTAGTTATTAGTTTATTAATTAGTTAATTTTTTAGTTATTAGTTATAGTTATTAGTTTAGTTTTATTATTAGATTTATTATTATTAGTTATTAGTTATTAGTTAGTTGGTTTAGTTTATTAGTTTTTATTAGTTTATTATTACATATTAATTAGTTTATTAGTTATTATTCTAGTTTGTTTATTTTTAGTTATTAGTTTTAGTTATTAGTTTAGTTATTATTAATTAGTTTTTAGTTTAGTTTTATTAGTTTTAGTTCATTAATTTTATTATTTTTTCAGTTATTAGTTAGTTTAGTTTTTAGTTTTTAGTTAGTTAGTTATGTTAGTATTTTAGTTTTTTTATTTTTTATTTAGGTTAGTTATTATTAGTTAGGTTTTATTATTATTTGTTTATTAGTTATTAGTTATTAGTTTATTAGTTTAGTTTATTTAGTTTTAGTTAGTTTATTAGTTATTAGTTTATTTATTATTTTATTAGTTAGTAGTTATTATAGTTATTTATTAGTTTTATTATTATTAGTTTTATTTAGTTTGTTTAGTTTTATTAATTATTATTAGTTATTAATTATTATTAGTTTTATTATTATTAGTTATTTAGTTAATTTTAAGTTTATTAGTTTTAGTTATTATTAGTTTTAGTTAGTTTTAGTTTATAATTATTATTTATTAGTTAGTTATTATTATTATATATTATTATTATTATTTAGTTTATTATTATTAGTTTAGTTTTATTATTTGTTATTATTAGTTTAGTTATTTAGTTTTATTTTTATTAGTTTAGTTATTAGTTTTATCATTTTTTATTATTTATTTTATTAGTTTAGTTTTATTATTAGTTATTTTGTTTTTATTAGTTAGTTATTAATTTTATTAGTTATTATTGTTATTATTATTTTTAGTTAGTTAGGTTTATTAGTTTTATTATTTTAATTTATTAATTATTATTAGTTAGTTAGTTTAATTATTAATTTTAGCTAGTTATTAGTTTATTAGATTAATTATTATCAGTTATTAGTTTATTAATTTATTAAGTTTAGTTATTATCTTTTTAGTTAGTTACTTAGTTTGTTATTAGTTTTAGGTTAGTTTATTTTTATTTAGTTAGTTTTTAGTTATTATTAGTTATTATTAGTTTTAGTTATTTAGTTTAGTTTATTAGTTATCATTAGTTATTAGTTATTAGTTTTTATTAGTTTATTATTAGTTATTTTAGTTTTAGTTATAGTATTTAGTTATTTATTGTTTTTTTTTATTATATTTATTAGTTTAGTTATTTTATATTATTAGTTTATTTTATTAGTTTTAGTTTATTAGTTTTATTAGATATTTTAGTTTATTATTAGTTATTAGTTAGTTTAGTTAGTTATTTATTAGTTATTATTTATTATTAGTTTTTATTAGTTTAGTTTTTTTAGTTAGTTTATTATTATTATTAGTTTATTTTATTTATTATTATTATTATTAGTTCAATTATTATTTATTTAGTTAGGTTTTAGTAATTAGTTAGTTTTTTTAGTTTAGTTTATTAGTTTTAGTTTTAGCCATTTAATTTATTTATTAGTTTAGTAATTAGTTAGTTTTTAGTTTTATTATTAGTTTATTAGGTTTTAGTTTATTAGTTTTATTAGTTTAGTTTTAGTTAGTTTAGTTAGTTTATTAATTTTAGTTTATTATTATTTATTATTATTAATTTAGTTATTAGTTTATTAGTTAGTTATTAGTTTTATTATTAGGTTTATCATTTTTTAGGTTTAGTTATTAATTATTTTATTTATTTTAGTTTAGTTATTACTAGTTATTAGTTATTTATTTTATTATTATTTTATTATTTAGTTATTTATTTATTATTATTATTTTATTTATTAGTTTTAGTTAGTTAATATTGTTTAGTAGTTTTATTAGTTATTTTAGTAATTATTAGTTATTAGTTTTTTTATTAGTTTAGTTATTTATTAGTTAGTTTTATTATTTTATTAGTTATTAGTCATTAATTATTAAAAAGTTATTAGTTAGTTAATATTAATTATTAGTTTTATTAATTTTATTAGTTAGTTATTATTATTATTTAGTTTAGTTTTATTATTAGTTTTTAGTTTTAGTTATTTATTAGTATTTATTTATTTTTATTCATAGTATTAGTTGTTAAGTTTTAGTTAGTTATATTAGTCATTAGTGAGGGTTTTTAGTTTAGTTTTTTTAGTTAGTTAGTTATGAGTTTAGTTATTAGTTTAGTTTGTTATTAGTTAGGTTTTATTAGTTATTATTTTAGTTTAGTTTATTTGTTTTTAATTATTAGTTTTAGTTAGTTTTATTTATTAGTTAGTTAGTTAGTTATTATTATTAGTTATAATTAGTTATTATTTATTATTATTTTTTTAGTTTATTAGTTTAGTTTAATTTATTTTTTATTATTAGTTTTATTAGTTTAGTTTAGTTATTTAATTATTTATTAGCTTTTATTAGTTTAATTAGTTTTTATTAGTTTTTTATTATTACCATTGTTTAGTTAATTATTAGTTATTGTTATTAGTTATTTTTTTATTAGTTAATTATTATAAGTTATTAGTAATTATTATTAGTTATTAGTTAGTTTGATTAGTTATTAGTTCAATTTATTAGTTTAATTATTTAGTTTTTTTATTTAGTTATTTAGTTTTTATTCGTTATTAGTTTTAGTTTATTAGTTTTTAGTTAGTTTAGGTTATTGTTTAGTTATTATTTTAGTTATTTAGTTTTAGTTACTATTATTTATTAGTTTTAGTAGTTTAATTATTCATTTATTAGTTAGTTATTAGTTTATTAGTTTTAGGTTTAGTTAGTTAGTTTTAGTTAGGTTAGTTAGTTTTTTAGTTATTATTATTATTTGTTAGTTAGTTCAGTTATTAGTTTATTAGTTAGTTATTATTATTATTAGTTAGTTTATTAGTTTTTATTATTTAGTTTTTAGTTAGTTAGTTAGTTAATATTAATTATTAGTTAGTTAGTTTATTTTTTTAGTTTTATTAGTTATTATTACTATTTTAGTTATTTATTATTAATTTTTTAGTTTTGTTAGTGATTAGTTAATAATTTATTATTTAGTTAGTTAATATATTCATTATTAGTTTTATTATTACTAGTTATTAGTTTAGTTATTATTGTTAGTTATTAGTTTAGTTAGTTATTTATATTATTATTAGCTATTTTCTTATTAGTTAGTTTATTATTACTAGTTATTTATTAGTTTATTAGTTTTATTTTTAGTTATTAGTTAGTTATTAGTTTATTAGTTTTTAATTATTATTAGTTTTTTTAGTTATCAATTTTATTAGTTAGTTATTATTTAGTTATTATTAGTTTTTTAATTATTAGTTTAGTTAGTTATTATTAGTTATTAGCTAGGTTATTTTAGTTATTAGTTTAGTTAATATTTTTTAGTTAGTTTTATTTAGATAATTAGTTCCATTATTAGTTAGTTTAGTTTATTAGTTTTTGTTTAGTTAGTTATCATTATTATTAGTTTTTCAGTTTTATTATTACTTAGTTAGTTACTTTTTTATTATTTATTTTTTTGTTGTTTTTTATTTCATTATTAGTTTAATAGTTAATAGTTATTAGTCTTTAGGTTTATTATTTATTAGTTTAGTTTTTTAGGTTTTATTACTATTAGTTTTTTAGTTATTTATTTAGTATTATTATATTAGTTTAGGTTTTATTATTACTATTAGTTATTATTTTAGGTTAGGTTTTATTAGTTAGTTATTAGTTATTAGTACATTATTAGTTTATTTATTTAGTTATTAGAGTTATAATTAGTTTTAGTTAGTTTAGTTTAGTTATTTTATTTACTTAGTTATTTTTAGTTCATTAATTTATTAGTTATGAGTTTAGTATTTAGTTTTTATAGTTAGTTATTATTAGTTTTATTATTAGTTATTAGTTAGTTAGTTTTATTATTTTAGTTTTTAGTTAGTTTTAGTTTAGTTTTTTTTTTTTATTTTATTATTTTATTAGTTTAGTTTAATATTTATTAGTTAGTTATTTTATTAGTTATTAGTTTTCAAATTTTATTTGCTATTAGATTATTATTATTATTATTATTATTATTATTATTATTTTTAGTTATTAGTTATTTGTTTAGTTATTTATTAGTTTTATTAGTTATTAGTTACTTTAGTTTTTATTAATTAGTCTATTTTATTATTATTTAGTTTAATTATTTATTATTAGTTATGAGTTATTTGGTTTTTTATTTATGATATTATTATTATAAGTTAGTTATTAGTTTATTAGTTTTAATTAGTTATTTATTTAGTTAGTTATTATCAGTTATTAATTATTTAGTTTTTAGCTAGTTATTAGGTTTAGTTATTAGTTATTTTAGTTAGTTAGTTTATTTAGTTTTATTAGTGTTTAGTTATTTAGTCTATTATTATTAGTTATTAGTAGTTATTATTTATTAGTTAGTTAGTTAGGTTATTAGTAATTACTTATTAGTTTATTAGTTATTATTATTTATTATTATTATTTTAGTTAGTTATTAGTTTTATTATTAGTTATTATTTCTAGTTTATTATTTCATTCGAATTAGTTTAGTTTTTTAGGTTTATTTTATTATTAATTTTATTTAGTTATTAGTTTAGTTTAGTTATTAGTTGTTATTAATTATTAATTTATTAGTTATTTAGTTTATTAGTTTCTTTATTATTTATTTTAGTTATTATTAGTTATTATTATTATTTATTATTTTATTACCTATTAGTTTAGTTAGTTTAATTATTTAATTATTTAATTATTAGTTATTATTATTATTAGATATTTTATTATTAGTTATTAGTTTATTAGTTATTTAGGTTATTTGTTAGTTTAGTTAGTTTAGTTATTATTATTATTATTTAGTTTATTAATTTTATTTATTAGTTATTAGTTTAATAGTTATTCTTAGTTATTAGTTTTTTATGTAGTTATTTAGTTTTATTATTAGTTATTAGTTTATTAGTTCTAGTTAGTTTTATTAGTTATTTCTTTATTGTTATAATTTAGTTATTAGTTAGTTTTTTATTTAGTTATTAGTTAGTTTTTATTTAGTTATTAGTCTAGTTATTTTCTAGATAGTTTTAGTTTAATTTTTTGATTTTTTTTCTTTAGTTACTATTATTAGTTTTATTATTTATTATCATTATTTATTAGTTATTAGTTTATTAATTAGTTTATTTAGTTTCATTAGTTTTTATTAGTTAGTTTGTTTTATTAGTTTAGTTTAGTTTTTTATTAGTTTTATTAGTTTAGTTAGTTTATTAGTTTAATTTTAGTTACTTTAGTCAGTTTATTTTAGTTTTTAGTTTAGTTTTAATTTCTATTATTAGTTTTAGTTATTAGTTATTTAGTTTTAGTTTTTTTGTAATTAGGTTTAGTTTTTATTTTGTTTAGTTAATTTAGTTTTATTAAAGTTTATTTTATTAATTATTTTATTAATTATTTATTTAGTTGTTTATTATTTATTATTATTAGTTATTAGGTTTATTTATTATGTTTTAGTTTAATTAGTTTTATTATTATTTAATAGTTTAGTTTTTTATTACTTAGTTTTAGTTTTAGTTAGTTTATTAGTTTTAGTTAGTTTATTAGTATTTATTTTATTAGTTTTATTATTATTATTAGTTTTAGTTAGTAATTAGTTAGTTTTTATTTTAGTTTTATTTATTACTATTAGGTTTATTATTATTATTAGTAGTTTATTATTATAGTTTTAGTTTATTATTAATATTATTAGTTAGTTTTATTTTTATTATTAGTTTTATTATTATTGTTTTTTTTTAGTTTTAGTTACCAGTTTAATTTTGTTAGTTATTATTAGCTTTATTATTATTTTATTATTATTTTAGTTTATTAGTAGTTTATTATTATTGTTTATTATTATTGGTTTATTATTAGTTTTATTATATTAGTTATTAGTTTTATTATTAGTTATTATTATTTATTATTATTATTATTAGTTTTATTAGTTATTATTATTATTATTAGTTATTATTGTTATTATTATTAGATATTTTAGTTATTATTAGTTATTATTATTATTATTAGTTTTTATTATTTTTTTGTTATTAGTTTATTTTATTAGTTAGTTTTGTTTAGTTATTATTTATTATTATTAGTTAATTTTTTATTTATTAATTTATTAGTTTTGTTATTTGGTTTTATTATTAGTTTAATTTTTAGGTTTATTTATTATTATTAGTTACTATTAGTTTATTAGTTTATTTTAGTTATTATTATTAGTTTATTAGGTTATTAGTTTTAGTTTATTAGTTTTATTTTTCACTTTTGTTTATTTTTTAGTTTAATTATTATTTAGTTGTTAGTTTTTAGTTATTATTATTATTATTATTAGTTATTAGTTTATTTTTATTATTTAGTTATTAGTTTAGTTATTTTTGGTTAATTATTAGGTTTTAGTTTTAATATTTAGTTATTTATTAGTTTAGTTATTATTATTATTAGTTTTATTAGTTTATTAGTTTTAGTTAGTTTGTTAGTTATTAGTTTTGTTTTATTAGTTTTTAGTTATTAGTTAATAGTTATTATTAGTTTATCATTTTTTTTATTATTAGTTTTAGTTTAGTTATTATTTTTAGTTAGTTCGAAGGTTTAGTTGGTTTATTATTTAGTTAGTTATATTTGTTATGAGTTTATTTAGCTTTTAGTTATTATTAGGTATTATTAGTTTTATGATTTATTATTTATTAATTTATTATTTATTAGTTAGTTTATTGGTTATTATAGTTATTATTAGTTTTATTATTATTTGTTATTAGGTAGCTTATTAATAGTGTTTAGTTATTTATTTTAATTATTATTAGTTTTATTTTGTTTTATTTATTTATTATTATTATTATTAGTTATTATTATTATTTAGTTACTATTTATTAGTTTTAGCTATTAGTTATCATTAGTTTATTAGTTTATTAAGTTTTTTCATAATTATTATTAGTTTTATTATTTATTATTATAATTTTAGTTTATTATTTTAGTTTTATTAGTTTTTTAGTTTATTAGTTTTAGGTATATTTATTATTAGTTTATAAGTTTAGTTTATTATTATTTAGTTTATTATTATTTATATAGATTATTAATAGTTATTAGTTTTTTATTAGTTTTAGTTTCAATTATTTTAGTTATTATTTGTTTTATTAGTTAGTTTAGTTTATTAGTTATTATTAGTTATTATTATTATTAGTAAGTTATTATTATTAGTTAGTTTTAGTTATTAGTTTTTAGTTAGTTGTTAGTTATTATTATTATTAGCTATTATTATTTAGTTTTTATCACTTATTAGTTAGTTTAGTTTGATTTTATTAGTTTTATTAGTTAGTTAGGTTTTAGTCTAGTTTTAGTTTAGTTAGTTTTATTTAGTTTAGTTATTATATTTATTATTAATTTATTATTTTTAATCATCATTATTATTATTATTATTATTATTATTATTATTATTATTATTATTATTATTATTAGTTATTAATTAATTATTAGTTTTAGTTTTTTTTAATTATTATTAGTTTTAGTTTTATTATTTTTTAGTTTTTATTATTAGTTATTAGTTTTTGTTCATTAGTTTTATCTTATTAGTTTTAGGTTATTAGTTATTATTATTTATTAGTTTTAGTTTTATTACTTATTATTTATTTTATTAGTTTTTTAATAGTTTAGTTTTATTAGTTAGTTTTGTTATTTAGTTTTATTTATTAGTTATTATTTAGTTATTTACTTTATTATTATTAATTATTTAGTTTTATTATTAGTTATTATTTTATTTTTAGTTATTATTTAATTAGTTTAGTTTAGTTTTTATTAGTTATTAGTTATTTATTAGTTTGTTATTAGATTATTATATTAGTTATTAGTTATTATTATTATTACCTTTAGTTATTATTTTATTTATTATTATTATTTTAGTTATTATTAGTTTATTAGTTTTATTAATTATTAGTTATTAGTTATTATTTTATAAGTTATTAGTTACTTAATTTAATTGCTATTATTATTATTTTTATTATTATTTTAGTTATTTTTTATTTATTAGTTATTATTATTAGTTTAGTTATTATTAGTTATTAGTTTAGTTAGTTATTTAGTTTTAGTTCATTAGTTTTTTAGTTTTAGATATTAATTATTATTAGTTATATTAGTTATTATTATTTTCTTAGTTTTAGTAGTTATTAGTTTATTATTTATTAGTTATTAGTTATTAGTTATTAGTTATTATTATAATTAGTTATTACTTAGTTTATTAGTTATTTATCATTATTATTAGTTTAGTTTTTTTTTTAGTTATTATTAGTTATTATTATTAATTATTTTAGTTTTAGTTTATTAGTTTTTTATTAATTATTAGTTAATTATTAGTTATTATTAATTAGTTTTATTGATATTTGTTTATTAATTAGTTGGTTTAGTTTATTATTATTAGTTTTAATAGTTTTATTATTATTAGTTATTTTTATTAGTTTTATTAGTTATTAGGTTTTATTAGTTTTAGTTTATTATTAGTTTATTAGTTAGTTATAGTTATTTATTATTAGTTATTTATTTTATTAGGGTTTTAGTTTTATTAGTTATTTTTAGGTTTAGTTTTAGTTTTATTAGTTTATTATTATTAGTTACTTATTATTAGTTTATTTAGTTATTAGATTTAGTTTTATTAGTTTTGTTAACTATTATTAGTTTTTTACTTTAGTTTTATTAGTTAGGTTATAGTTATTTTATTATTTATTAGTTATTATTTATTATTTAGCTTTTATTAGTTTTTTTGAGTTATTTTAGTTATTTTTTTATTAGTTATGTTTAGTTAGTTTTATTAGTTTATTAGTTATTTGTTTATTAATTTTATTATTATTATTATTTCTATTATTATTTTAGTTTTATATTAGTTATTAGTTATTATTATTATTATTATTATTATTATTATTATTATTATTATTATTATTATTATTATTATTACTTATTAGTTTGGTTAGTTTTAGTTATTATTAGTTATGTTTAATTTTTAATTTTATTATTTTATTATTATTATTAGTTATTATTTATTAGTTAGTTATTAATTATTATTAGTTATTAGTTATTTAGTTTATTAGTTATTATTTAAGTTTTTAGTTATTATTAGTTATTAGTCTTATTATTTTTAATTATTAGTTTTAGTTTTAGTTTTTAGTTTATTAGTTCCATAGTTAGTTTTATTAGTTAGTTATTTATTATTTAAGTTTATTAGTTATTAGTTAATTATTAGTTATTTATTAATTTATACTTAGTTTATTAGTATTAAGTTTAGTTTTTTTATAGTTATTATTTAGTTATTATTATTAGTTATTAATTATGTTTATTAGTTTTATTATTATTTTAGTTTTAGTTTAGTTATTTATTATTAATAGTTAGTTTAGTTTATTAGTTTTGATTTATTTATTAGTTTAGGTTATTATTAGTAATTATTAGTTTATTAGTTTTATTAGTTTTTATATTTTAGTTTTTTTATAAGTTATTACCATTAGTTATTATTTATTATTATTATTAGTTTACTAATTTTATTATTTTATTTATTATTTAGGGTTTAGGTTAACATTTTTAAATTTTTTTATTTTTGAAATTAAGCAATAAGTTTAGATTATTTAAGTTTTGATAATTTTATTTTAGTTTAGTTTTATTTCATTATTTTATTTTAAGTAGTTTAGTTTAGGTTTAGGTTATTTATTATCTATTTTATTTAGGTTTTTTATTTATTTATTTTATTTTAAGTTTTATTTAGTTTAGGTTTAGAATTTTAGTTTAGTTTTTATGGTTTTTAGGGTTATTTTAGTTTATATTTATTTTATTTAGTTTATTTTTTTATTTTGGTTTAGTTTTAGTTTAGGGTTCTTATTTGTTTATTATTAAGTTTATTTTAGGTTTATTTTTAGGTTTAGGTTTTATTTTATTTTAGTTATTTATTTATTTAATTCATTTAGTTTTATTTTATTTTATTTTGTTTTAGGGCTTAGTTTTAGTTTATGTTTTCAATTTTATTTATTTTGTTATTTTATTTAGGTTTAGGTTTATTTATTTATTTTATTTTTAAGTCTTATTTAGTTTAGGTTAGGTTTTTAGGTTTTTAGGGTTTAAGAATTATAGTTGTAGGTTTCAGGATTTAGGATTTAAGGTTTAGGGTTCTAGGTTTTAGATTTAAGGTTTAGGGTTTAGGGTTTAGGGTTTAGGGTTTAAGGTGAGCTTTAGGGGTTAGGGTTTAGGGTTTAAGGTTTAGGGTTTAGGAGTTAGGGTTTATCATTTTTAGGGTTAGGGTTTTTTATTTATTTATTTTTTCATTATTATTTTTAAATTAAGTAAACCAATAGGCTTAGGTTTATTTAGTTTATTTAGTTTATTTAGTTTACCTTTTAGTTCAGAGTTTTATTTTTATATTTTAGTTGAGGTTTTTATTTTATTTAGGTTTAGATTTTTTATTTATTTTATTTTTAAGTTTTATTTAGTTTTGGTTTAGGTTTTATATTTTATGGTTTAGTTATTATTAGTTATTAGTTATTATTAGTCATTAGTGTATTAGTTATTTTTATTAATTTAGTTATTTTAATTAATAGTTTTATTATTAGTTTTTAGTTTATTAGTTTATTAGTTTATTAGTTATTATTTTGTCTTTTAGTTTAGTTATTAGTTATTTATTAGCTTTTAGTTTATTAGTTTTAGTTTTTTATTAGTTAGTTATGAGTTATTAGTTATATTAGTTTAGTTATTTAAGTTTTAGTTTTTTTATTATTTTAGTTAGTTTTTTATTATTAGTTTATTCGTTATTATTATTTTAGTTAGTTTAGGTTTAGTTTATTAGGTTTTAGTTTGTTAGTTTATTAGTTTATTTATTTTAGCTAGTTATTAGTTATTAGCTATTAGCTTTTATTATTCAGTTATTAGTTTAGTTATTATTAGTTATTAATTTTATGAGTTTATTTTTATTAGTTATTAGCTTATTATTTATTAGTTTATTAGTTAATAGTTTAGTTATTAGTTTATTAGTTTTATAAGTTATTATCATTTATTATTAGTCTTTATATTAGTTATTAGTTATTAGTTTATTATTTTTTAGTTTATTTATTATTTAGATTTTTTAGTTTTTTAGTTAGTTATTAATTTTTATTTATTATTATTAGTTATTAGTTATTTATTACTTTGTTAGTTTAGTTATTGTTAGTTATTAGTTTTAGTTAGTTATTTTTTATTAGTTTATTTTATTATTATTATTTATTAGTTATTATTAGTTTAGTTTTAATTATTTTAATTACTTTAGTTAGTTTAGTTATTTAGTTTTTTTTAGTTTTATTATTATTATTATTAGTTTTATTTATTATTACTTATTAGTTTGGTTTATTAGTTTAGTTATTACTATTAGTTAGTCATTATTAGTTTAGTATTTATTATTATTATTATTTAGTTTTTTAGTTTATTATTATAATTAATTAGTTATTAATTATTTATTATTATTATTCCTTTTAGTTTTAGTTTTATTAGTTAGTTTATTATTAGTTAGTTTTATTTCATTATTTTTTATTTATTATTATTAGTTTTAGTTATTAATTTATTTATTATTACTATTTATTAGTTATTAGGTTAGTTATTTTATTATTAGTATTAGTTATTATTTCATCATTTAGTTATTAGTTATTATTTTATGAGGTTTAGTTTTATTAGTTATTTAGTTGGTAGTTTATTATTAGTTATTATTAGTTAGTTATTATTAGTTTATTATTTATTAGTTTAATTATTTATTAGTTATTACTTTATTTTAGTAATTTATATTAGTTAGGTATTATTTACTTTTAGTTTATTAGTTTATTTTAGTTTTATTAGTTTAGTTATTTAGTTATTAGTTATTATTATGAGTTAGTTATTAATTTTGTTTTATTAGTTATTATTACTATTATTAGTTATGAGTTTTATTAGTTTATTATTATTTTTAGTTATTTAGTAGTTTTAGTTATTAGTTAGTTATTATTGGTTTAATTTATTAGTTTACTTATTAGTTAGTTATAATTTAGTTTAGTTATTATTAGTTTTATTAGTTTGATTAGATTTTTATTTTATTTAGTTTTTTGTTATTAAGTTTTTTATAGTTAATTTATTTATTAGTTATTTTACTAGTTAGTTAGTTTTATTAGTTATTTATTTATTAGTTTAGTTTTTTAGTTTAGTTATTAGTTAGTTATTTAATTATTTGATTCATTATTGGTTATTTTATTTATTAATTTTACTATTAGTTTAGTAGTTTTATTAGTTATATTAGTTTTATTAGTTATTAGTGTTTAGTTATTATTATTATTATTTTTAGTCAGTTTTAGTTTTAGTTTAATTTTTAGTTTTAGTTAGTTTTACTAGTTATTATTTTAGTTAGTTAGTTAGTTTAGTTATTAGTTTGGTTATTATTATTAGTTTAGTTATTATTTTATTTAGTTGAATAGTTTTAATAGTTTTATTAGTTTTATTAGTTTATCAGTTATTAGTTAGTTATTTAGTTTATTAGTTATTTATTATTAGTTAATTTAATTTATTATTATTTATTAGTTATTATTTTATTAGTTTATTATTAGTTTATTAGCTAGTTAGTTATTACTAGTTATTTGTTTAGTTATTTTGTAAGTTATTTATTAGTTAATTTTATTAGTTATTAGTTTAGTTATTATTATTATTTAGTTATTATCAGTTTAGTTTTTAGTTTTATTTGTTTTAGTTCGTTAGTTTTTAGTTTAGTTATTATTACTTTTAGTTATTATTAGTTTTATTATTGTTAGTTATTTAGCTAGTTTAGTTATTTAGTTATTTATTAGTTAGTTTATTATTAGTTTAGTTCTATTATTATTAGTTAATTATTATATTTTATTTTAGTTTTTATTATTATATTATTTAGTTTTTTTTATAGTTTATTATAGTTATTATTTTTAATTATTAGTTTTATTATTACTTTATTAGTTATTAGTTTTTAGTTCATATTTATTAGTTATTTGGCCATTGGTTATTATTATTATTATTATTATTAGTTATTAGTTTATTAGTTAGTTTTATTATTAGTCTAGTTAGTTATTAGTTATTAGGTCTTATTATTAGTTATTAGTTATTATTATTAGTTATTATTATTAGTTATTAGTTATTATTATTAGTTTATTAGTTAGTTTAATTAGTTAGTTATTAGTTATTTATTATTAGTTATTAGTTTAGTTAGTTTAGTTATTATTAGTTTTATTAGTTATTAATAGTTAGTTATACTTTAGTTTAATTATTAGTTTATTACTTTTTAGTTATTAGTTAGTATATTAGCTTTATTAGTTTATTAGTTTAGTTAGTTATTAGTTATTTAGTTTATTATTAGTTATTTGTTAGTTTTTAATTATTATTAGTTTTTAGTTATTTTTAGTTATTAGTTTAGTAATTATTATTATTATTAGTTAGTTTAGTTTATTTAGTTTTATTATTATTAGTTTATTAGTTATTAGTTATTAGTTTAGTTATTAATTATTAGGTTTATAATGTTATTATTTAGTTATTAATTATTAGTTATTAATTAATTTAGTTTATTAATGGTATTATTATTTTATTAGTTTAGTTATTAGTTTAGTATTATTAGTTATTAGTAGTTTTTAGTTTAGTTATTAGTTTATCAAATTTTAGTTATTAGTTATTTAGTTTATTAGCTAGTTAGTTATTTAGTTTTATTAATATTAATTATTATTTATTAGTTTATTAGTTTAGTTTTTAGTTATTATTATTAGTTAGTTATTAGTTAGTTAGTTAGTTTTATTACTTTAGTTATTAGTTATTAGTTTAGTTATTAGTTTTTATTAGTTATTAATTATTAGTTTATTAGTTTATTAAGTTTAGTTTTTACTAGGTATTAGTTAATTATTTAGTTATTATTATTAGTTAGTTAGTTATTTAGTTTTTATTATTAGTTAGTTAGTTATTATTAGTTTATTAATTTTATTAGTTTTTATATTATTTGGTTAATTAGTTTTATTAGTTATTATTAGTTATTAGTTTATTAGTTTCGTTATTATTTGAGCTAGGTTGGGTTAAATTGACCAATTAGTCAAATTAGGCTCAATTATGGCTTTGGTCAAGTTCAATAATCAATTTGGAATGAACTTGAGCCATTAGTTGCAATCAATTTTGGTTAGATCATGATTTTTCATTTAGGCCAATTTGGGTCAACTTGGATCGAATGGCCAATTAGGCTTAGTTTAAATTGGTCAATTCATATTTAAATATTGATTTTGGGTTGATTCTAATCATTGGTTTCAATCAATTTGATGTAGCATGAGTTTTGGCTAGTTTTGGTTTATTTGGGCTAAGGGTTGACTTGGTCAAATGACTAAGTTGACTTGGTTGACCCAATTGATTGTAACTAATCATCCTAGGATGATCAACAATCATGGTGGAAGGTTTTGGTGAGCTTGGTTCAATCAAATTTGGGTTGGATTGGAAGTTCACTCAAACGAGTCATTTAGGTCACTTTGGGTCAAGTAGACTTAAGTGGGTCAATTGGTTTGGTTTTGGTTTCATTCAAGTTTAGTTGAACTTATATGTGAGCCCTGGATTGAAATATAAATTCAATTACAATCAATTAGGAGTTCAATATGTTTTGACTCAATTCAAAGTTTCAAGTCAAAAGGGTTAAGTTAGGTTTGACTTGGGTTGACTTGAATTTGGTTAAATGATTATAGGTTTCATTTTTATTTGGGTAGATAATTGAATGAATGATTGATTTAAGAGAAAATCCATTAGTTTTGACTTGATCTTGATAGAATTTGGCTAAGTCCAGAGAATTAGTTTAAAGGGCTTAGATTCGGTTTATATTTGATTTTCGATATAGTTTGGTTCATTTGAAATTGGATTTCATTTATATTTATGAATATAAATGAAGGAATAATTTATTTATAAAGAAATCAATTGAGTTTGATTTGATCTAAAGGATGTTTTGGCTAAGCTTATGAATGTGGTTCATATGGCTTAGGAAGGGTCTTGGGATTTGAATTTGATTTTGGGTTTCAATCATTTAGAGTCAAATTTGGGATATGGAATTGAAATTTGGATTTGAATTTGAGGTTTAGTTCAGATTTAAATATGGGTTTGATTTGAGAAAGTGTATCTAAATTGGGTTTAGGCTGTAGGATAGGTGATTTCCTTGAGTCCTAATGCATGGACTAATCGTATATTTAACCCTTCTAAGTCTCTAGGCTTAAGTTAAGTATTCAACTAATCACTAGAAGTGTCTTATGATTAAGGAGTTCTTAGTAACTTGAAGAGTCATAAGTCTAAGAAGAGAAGGTTAAGAGATCACTCCAAAGGTGAGGTCAAGGTGTGGTGTGACTGACAAGGCACACCGCACATAATGACATTAATCAAAATGATCAACAACATCTAGAAGATTGTAAAAACTAATAGAAATTATCTATTCCTAGACTCGAAGGTAGATAGAATTAGGATCTTAGTGTGATGCAACTCTCTTTATGCTAAGGGCATTAGAGAGCAAGAAAGAATCCACTGGGGATTGAGTACATGAACCTTCTACTAGGGAAGCAGGTTCAAGTTATCTGCTGAGGGATAAGAATTTGAGTTTGATTGTGAATATGATTAGTTTCAATAAGATCCTCTGATGATAAGAATCTGTATATGTGAACCTTCCACTAGGGAAGTAGGTTCGGGCTATCCACTGTTGATAAGAATTTGATTGGGTTTCTTTGATTTGTTTGATTAGACTCCATTAGGGAGGTTGGTTTTATTTTTCATGGCTTAAATGGGGAGAAAGGTTCTAGATTGAGGGCATATCCACCAGGGATGTACAGTCGATTAAATTTGTTTGATTTAGATCTAAGCTCCACTAAGGAGGCTAATTTGATTTGCGCCTTGCTGGGGAGAAATTTGGTTTGTCCAATATGTTTAATTTGACTCCATTTGAGAGGTTGATTTTGAATTTATTTTGTTATGGATCCTATCGGTGTGCAATGGAACACACTAAGAAGGAGCCACGGGAGCCTTGGCATGTCTTAGATTTATAAGTCCAAAGGGGTAGTCCTCTTACCATAAGGTAGGACTATCCGACCTAAGAGGGTGCCTTTCGGTGTGCAATGATTGTACTAGAAAGAAAGCATAGCAGACTTATATCTTCCAAAGTAGGGATCAACTATTGGGGTGATCTGTCGATGGCGCAACAAATCAATCCCGACCTAGGGTGACTATCTGTGAATGCCATTATGGACTCATATCGACTCAAACATAGTCAGAATTAATTTCATTTTTATTTGATTTGATTTGAATTAATTTAATTTAATTTAGTGTGCAATGCTATGGACCTTATTGGAATGTGATGGACCTACTGAGAAGGGGCTACCTTGACCTGTCTTAGATTTACAAATCCAAAAGGGTAGTCTACCAGCCATAAGGTAGGACTATCTGGCCTAAGGGTTGCCTTTCAGTGTACAACGGTTGTACTAGAAAGAAAGTGTAGCAAACTTACATCTTTCAAAGTAGGAATCAGTCGTTGGGGTGATTTGTCCATGGCGCAACAAATCAAACCCTACCTAAGGAGACTACTGAGTGAGTGCCGCTGGGGAGCTTACCTCAACTCAAGAGTAGACCTGATGATTAATTTGATTTATATTTGATTTAATTTTATTTGAATTGATTTAATTTAATTTGGCATGCCATGTTATGGTCCATATTGGCATGTGATGGACTTACTTAGAGGGGGTTATGTCAGCCTTGACCTATCTCAGATTTACAAATCCAAAAGGGTAGTCTACCAACCACAAGGTAGGACTATCCGGTCTAAGGGTTGCCTTTCAGTGTACAATGGCTATACTAGAAAGAAAGCATAGCAGGCTTAAATCTTCCAAAGTAAGGATCAGCCGTTGGGGTGATCTGTCAATGGAAAAATAAATTGATCTTGACCTAGGGCGACTATTTGAGCGAATATCGCTGTGGACTCATATCAACTCAATAATAGTCAAAATTAATTTAATTTTAGATTTACCCTGTCGGTGTGCGATGGATCTACTAAGAAGAAGCTAATATCAGCTTAGGTGTATCTTAGGTTTACAAATCCAAAGGGATAGTCCACTAGTCGTTATGTAGAACTAACCAACCTAAGGGGTGAATTTTGGTTTGCAATGGTCAAGTTAGGAAGAAAGCGTGATGACTCATATCTTCCTAAACAAGGAACCACTGGGGTAATCAGTTGCTTATGCAACAAATCAGACCTGACCTAAGGCTATCTGTCAACTTGCAATGATCGTGTTGGAAAGAATGCGTAATAAACTTATATCTTTCAAAGCAAAGATGACCGTCAGGTTGACTCATTGGTGGCACAACAAGTTGAACTTGACCTAAGGACAACTACTAAGAGAGTGATGCCCCGAGGACTTATCTCAGCTCAAAAGTAGTCAGGCGATTCCTATGGGAGTTTTGCTGACAATGCCCTAAAGATAGGATGCCTGCTTGGGAAAGGGGCCACTAGAGGCTTGAATTCCTAATCTACAAGTGAAGATATATTTTGTTTATTTTATATTTATGTGGACTCTATTAGTTTGCGAGGGATCGCATTGAGAAAGAGCTTATATCAGCCTAGTCTTATCCCAGACTTACTGGACCAAGGGAGATTGTGCGCATCCATTGAACAAATTCTCCAACCACAAGGGTAGTTACTAAAGAATGGAGACTGTCCAATCCAAAAATAATCAGGGTAGTGTCTAAATGGGGTCGCTAAGGACCTGATCCAAATAGAGTGTCCACAAGGGAGGTGCCGCTAGGGGCTTTATCCAAAACTCTATAAAAGAAAGCCTGTAGGCATTTGGTGGCCAACTCAAGGAGAAAGTGCAGGGACTCATATATGTAAAGAGTGGTGTATCCACTGGGTGGGTCGCCGTCAGCATGGCGATAACCAACCAACCTAAGGTGCCCATTGATTTATGATAATTAATCTAGAAAGAAGGCGTGTAGGCTTACATCTCTCTAAAGTATAATTGATCCCTGAGATAGTCTGTCCTCTGCTTGATAGGGGCTATCTGACTTAGGGTGACTACTAAACAAGGAGTCCTGTGTAAGGACTAGACCCAAGCTTAAAGTAGTTAGGAGGAAAAGAGCCATTGGAGGACTTATCCTAAACCTAAAATATACTCAACCTAGTCAATGCATATTAGCTAGTCCAAGAGTGCAGGCTTACATCCTCTTAAACAAAGATAACATAGGGTAGCTTACCAACTGCATAGTAAGGCCTACCAAACTAACAAGGTGCTCGTTGGTTTGTAAGGGTCAAGTCAGGAAGAATGCACGGGGACTCACATCTATCAGAAAAGTGAACACTGGGGTGACACACTAGCAAGGTAGCATGTCAGTCCAACCTAGAGCAGCTAATGAGTGAGTGCCATAGAGGGAATTATCCCACATCAAAATTGCCCGAGATAAAAGATATATATTTATTTTATATGTGGTTATGTGTAATTTATGCTGATGTTGTGTTACTAAGGATAAGATGTCACTAAGGTTCCTTACACCTACCCTAAACACATCATGGTGGATTCACAAACAAAGATATTCCTCGATGCAGAACAGATGAAATTTGAGATAAAAAGAAGATTTATTGATAATCATTTCAGAACGTGATTTATGGATAGTATTTTTTAGGTTGAGCCCATTAATTGGAAGCATTGTGTTATCCTTTACAATTTATGAGTTAATAAGATCCTCCTTATTAGGCCTTCTCTATGGCATAAGGGCCTTCCCAAGTGGGTTCAAACTTGCTCCCATCTTTCGATAGGAAATAATTAGTCTCCTTAGAACTAAAATAAGCTTTCCTACTTGAAAAGCTTTAGGATGGACCAACTTATTATGTGCTTGAATCATCTTGGCTTTGTATAACTCGAGATTTTGGCATGCTCGTAGGTGTCTCTCCTCCAAACCTTCAAGCTCTTCTAACCTCAACTTGGCATTATGATCTATCATGATCTTATTACCAATAGCTATCCTTAGTGATAGGAGTTTTGACATCTAATGGTAGCATGACTTTGTATCCATGCACTAAGGAGAAAGGGGTGGACTCCGTTGGAGTTTTATAGGTGGTACAGTATGCCCAGAAGGCTTCAACCAACTATTTTGTTATCATCTAGTGTCTTCTTTAGTATTTAAATGAGAGTTCTGTTGAAGGCTTCTGCTAACCCATTTTCCCTTAGATAGTAGATGGTAAAGTATCTCCAATCTATGCTATGTCTCCAGAAAAATCTGTTGATTTTAGTGCTCCTGAATGCAGTACCATTATTGGATATAGTTCACCGAGGCTTTTCAAACCTACGTATGATATGGTTCCTGAAAAACTATAGCACTTGCTGACCTGTGACCTCTCTAAGTGGGATTACCTTCACCCACCTGAAAAAGTAGTCAGTAGTAGCTAGGATGAATCAATGACCTTTAGAAGAAGGAGGATCGATCAGACCCACAATGTTAGTACCCCAACACTCGAATGGCCATGAAGCTAATGTCAGATAGAAAATGTTGGGTGGTTGGTGTAGAACCACACCATCTACTTGACACTGATGGCAATGCTTGGCTACATCCATGTAATCAATAATCATCGTAGGCCAATAGTATCCTAGTCTATTGATTTTGGCTTTCATCTTTGGACCGGATTGATGTGCTTCGCATAAACCTGAATGCACCTCGGTCATAATCCTATAGGCTTCATGTTTGTCCAGACAACATAACCACATATGATCGAAGGACCCTCGGTATAAGGTGCCATTCATGAGAGCATAAGAAAGGGCTCTTTGCTTCACCTAGTGTGCTAGTGATGTCTCTTGATGTAGTTTACCTATATTTAAATAATCTATGAATGGTTGCCTCCAATCTAACTCCTCATCCTTTGTGGCCATGGAAACCTCCCCTTTAAGAGAGAATCTCTTGATGAGTTCAGCATCAATAAGGGATAAGACTTATCTATTACCCTTATTAGAATGCACTCATCTTCCAGACATGCCAACTCTTTAGCAAGCTTGGCTAATGCATATGCTATTGCATTTTCTCCTCTAGAAATCTTATAAATGGTAACCTCTAGGATTTAAGCCAACAACTCCTTAGTGTACTTGTGGTAATGATGGAGCTTAGGCTTTAGAACTTTATAAGACTCAGCGATTTGGTTGATGATGAGCTGAAAATCCCTAAGATGTTGATGCTCTAGAGTATAGTGTAATGACTAACTCCAGATTGATAATTAGAGCCTCATATTCTACTTCATTATTGGTACATGGGTTGGAAATATGATATGAGAATCTTACACATCTTGGTCTAGAGTTAGGAGAACTATTCCTACCCTTGCTTTTTCTGGAAGAGTAGATCATGGTTCTTCTCCTTTTTGAAAGGAAGCTGCTCCATCAAAATACATCTCCTAGTGGTGAATGCTAGTGTCCACTAAGTTCATGATTTGTTCATTAGGGAGGTCATCACTAAGCGAGGAATTAGCAAGAAGTGGGTGTGCTGCTAAGAAATCTGCTAGTGCATGTCCTTTCACTGCATGGAGGGGTACGAATGTGATGTCAAACTCGGACAAAATCATGGACCAACACGCCAACCGTCTGGATAGCGTCGGCCGTGTCATGAGATATTACAGTGGATTGATTCTAGAGATCAAATTCTCCTTATGTGAAAGCATGTAGTGTCGTAGCTTTTGGGATGCAAAGATTAAAGCTAGGCAATGCTTTTCAATAGGTGGGTAGTTTGCCTCAACTGGGATTAGACAGAGACCCAGGTAGTAGAGAGCATTTTCTTTCCCTTCATTATTCATTTGAGCCAACAAAGTGCCAAGATAGTCATCTAATGCAACGATGTAGAGGATCAATGGCTTGCCCCGACAAGGCGTAACTAGTGGCGTCATTAAGTAGTGCTTGATGTCTTCAAAAGTATGCTGGCACTTATCATCCCACTTGAACTTGGCATCCTTTTTGACAAGTGCTGAGAATGGTTGGCATCTTCCTGATAGATTGGATATGAAGCATCTTAGATATGTTGACCGCACTTGGAATGATCTGAGTTGAGTTAGACTTTTACGGGGTGGCATTTCTAAGATAGCCTTGATCTTCTGTAAATCGATCTACATTCCCCGATGTCAGACAACAAAGCTAAGAAATGTTCCTGAAGTTACTTTGAATGCACATTTTAGGGGGTTTATTTTGAGGTTGTATTATCTTAACTGTTCTAAAACTACTCTCAAGTCAAAGAGATGGCCTTCCTTTTCTTTTATTTTGACAATAAGATCATCGACGTGCATTCAACTTGATGATGAATGAGTTTGTCGAAGATTCGAGTCATGACCCGCTGGTATGTGGCACTAGTATTTTTAAGGCCGAAAGTCATGACCTTATAATAATAGATTCCGATCAGGGTTCGAAAAGTAGTATTTTTTTTCATCCTTGGGGGCCACCTTGATTTGGTTGTAGCTAGATGACCCATCCATAAAGGAGAATACTGCATGAGATGAGGCGATGCCCACCATTAATTCTGGTATAGGAAGTGGAAATTCATTTTTATCACATGCCTTATTTAGATCCCTAAAATCGATGCATATGCAAATTTGGCTATTCTTTTTCTTAATTGGGATGACATTGGCCAACCATGTAGAATATTTTTCTTCCTTAATAAAGTTAGCATTGATCAATTTCTTGATTTCAGAAGTGACCTGCTGTTCATTGTCTAATCGCATGCGTCTAGGAGTCTGCTTGATAGGGTTAGCATTAAGTTCTATTGCTAGTTTGTCGACTACTACATTAGGAGATAAATTGGACATTTCTTTATAACTCCTGCAAAATAGTCCTTAAACTTAGCTAATAGGTTACGTCGGGGGCCATCTAACTAAGTCATTGGTTTCTTCTTTATTCAACAAAAAGCCAATGTATGTCGGACGTAGATTATTTTTAATTCCCAAGTTGATTTCTTTGCACTCGTTGATGGTTGATCTGATCTCTTCTTTGAACTCCGATGGTGCATCTCTAACTTCAGGCTCATTTGGGTCATCTGAATTTTTTAAACATACTTTCTCATAAGAGTTAGCATGATTTGAGAAGAACCTATCAGACTCCAAATGATTTATGATGACTAGGCAATGGTTGTCATCATCGACTGAACCCACTGTGCCAAATCCTAGTCCTAATTTTGATTGAGGATGTCTGCTTTGGTTGTCCCATAGCCTTTCAAATTAGTTTGCCCTATGTTTAGACCAAGCATGTGGAATTAATCATTTCATTGCTAAATTAAGAACACAAGGTGAGTATCAATCAAAAGGTAATTCTATTAAATATTTATATGACTCATCCTTAAGTTCTACATCCACTTCCTGACTTGAGGATGATGCTCCCAATAAAAATCTCTTTGGCTTGACATTTGTGGATGACTTGGGGGCCTCATTAACTACTAAACCTTCAACTTTGTGAGAAGAAAGTGAGGTTCAAGATAAAGTTCCCAACTACTGCCAGATTATTTTACATAATAGTGATTCAGATACATTCATGCTTTGCTTGGAGGCTTGGTCTTCATCACTATCTGGGTCAAATGTCACCTTCAGAGGGACCCACTGAGAGGGTTGGTGTGCTAACCATATGAGACTCATCCTCCGAACTAGACTCTAAGTCTATGTGGATAGCGGGGGTACTCCTGTGAGCTGGAACATAGCTCCTACTGGCTGGCCACCAGCAAGGAGGTCTTCCACCTCTAGAACTGCTTCTAGACATACCTCTTCCTCTTCCTGGTGGAGGTCGAGTCATCCTACCCATGTGTTCATATGAAGGAACAAACTATGGACAAAATCTAACATCTGGCGCTACTTTTTCCTCAGTGTCTGATTCTCACTCACTTGAATTTTTATTTTCTCTTCATTTTTCTTTTCTTTTCCTTTTTCTTTTTATTTTTCTTCTTTTTCTTTTATTTCTTTTTCTTTTGTTTTTGAACATTCACCAAGCTCATGGGAATGGAACTTTTTATTTAGAGGAAGATAATAGGTTGCGTCCACATATATTATGACCTCTCTAACTAAGAATGGCTTCAAGTCTCCTTTAACACAATACTCGATTCGACCTCTTCAAAATTTGATGCACTGATGTAAAGAGGATGGAACGGTGTTGTTTCCATGTATCCAAGACCTATCGAGCAAAGCGGTGAAGGATATATCTGAATCAATTATGTAGAACTTGGCTTTTGTCTTTCAGTCAGCTATCTCTAATGGTAATACTATAGAGCCTAAAGCCCTCTCACCTTGTTCATTGAATCCTCTTAACATCATTCGATCTCCTCGGAGTTTGGAGATGTCAATCCTTAAGTAGGCAAGGGTCTTTAGACTCATAATGTTCACTAATGCACCAAAATCAACTAACACCCAGGAGAGTTTGAATCTGCCCATGCCTACTGTGATGTAGAGGGGACAATTATACTCGGTTGTCCCCAAAAGAAGGTCTTCATCTATGAATGTTACTCCATAAACTTCTCTTGAATAACATGCCTCCTCTCCAATAGCAGTCAGCTGAGCAAGCATATTTTTGGATCAAGAAGAGCTTTGATCAATGACTCCCTCATCTCTTTGGATAAGATAAGGCTATCATATATGCTTAGTTTAGCAGGCAACTTTCTTAAGTGAGTGAGGTAATCATTATGATCCTCCATCATATCCATAAGTGGAGCATCCTAGGGGATTCTTGATCACTAGAATCAATGACTTACCCCGATTTTAGCTTATTATTTACTTGACCTTAGCAACGCTTTATTATTAATTTTAGATATGGCTTATTAATAATTATTAGCTAGTTTATTATTTACTAAATAATAGAGCTTTAATGAATAGAACCAATGACATATAACTAGTACTTATTATTAGTTACTTTTTTACTAGTTATTAGTTAGTTTTAATTTGTTATTAGTTAGAGCTCTACATATTAGCTAAGTTATTATTATTAATTTTAGTTATTAGTTTTATTAGTTAGTTTTAGGTATTAGTTGTTAGTTTTAGTTTTAGTTATTAGATTTGTTTATTAGTTTAGGTTTTTATTAGTTATTAGTTTAGTTTTATTATTAGTTTTTTAGTTAGTTAGTTAGTTAATTAGTTAGTTAGTTTAGTTTAGTTATTAGGTTTAATTTTGTTTATTAATTAGTTTATAGTATTTTATTAGTTTTTTATTTATTAGTTATTAGCTATTAGTAAGTTTATTATTTTATTATTAGTTATTAGTTATTATTAGTTTAGTTTTAGTTTAGTTTTTATTTTTTATTTTATTAGTTAGTTTTTTGTTTATTAGTTTAGTTATTTATTTTATTATTATTAGCTTTTAGTTTTAGTTATTATTAGTTATTAGTTATTATTAGTCTATTAGTTTATTAGTTTATCTTTTAGTTTAGGTTAGTTATGGGTTATTATTATTATTATTATTATTAGTTATTTTTTTTATATTATTATTATATTTAGTTGTTATTATTTAGTTATTATGATTTATTAGTTATTAGCTATTAGTTTAATTTTTATTTAGTTTAGTTTTTCTTAATTATTAGTTATTAGTTTATTATTAGTTTTTTTATTAGTTTACTTAGCTTAGTTTATTTTATTATTAGTTATTATTTTATTAGTATTATTAGTTTTAGTTTTTAGTTATTATTATTAGTTATTAGTTATTAGTTATTATTATTAGTTAGTTTTTAATTTTATTATTAGTTTTTAATTATTATTATTAATTATTAGTTATTTGTTTTACTTAATTTATTATTATTAGTTAGTTTTATTAGTTATTTAATTTAATTATTTTAGTTAGTTATTTAGTTTTATTAGTTATTATTATTTACTTTTTAGTTTAATTTAGTTTAGTTAGCTTAAGTTTTAGTTTAGGTTTTAGTTAATTATTAGTTATTAGTTATTATTTAGTTATTAGTTTAGTTTTTATTAGTTATTAGTTATTAGTTTAGTTATTAGTTATTATTATTGGTTAGTTATTATTACTTTTAAGTTATTAGTTTTAGTTATTAGTTTAGTTATTATTAGTTATTAGTTAGTTAGTTAATATTATTATTTTTTAGTAGTTTAGTTATTTATTAGGTTATTATTAGTTAGTTATTATTATTTATTAGTTATTAATTATTAGTTTAGTTATTATTTAGTTTTTTAGTTAGTTATTAGTTATTAGTTATTTAGTTATTTAGTTTTTATTAGTTTATTAGTTTAGTTATTTAGTTTTTAGTTTTAGTTTTATTATTAATTATTAGTTTAGTTATTAGCTAGTTATTATTAGTTAATTAGTTTATTAGTTATTAGTTTTAGTTATTTATTAGTTAGTTTTTATTTATTATTTTTAATTATTAGTTATTATTTTATTAGTTTATTATTATTAGTTTTTAGTTTAATTATTTAGTTATTAGTTATTATTAGTTCAGTTATTAGGTTTTATTAGTTATTTTTACTATTAATTATTAGTTTAGTTATTTATTAGTTATTATTATTAGTTTTATTATTAGATATTAGTTTTTTTAATTATTAGTTTAGTTATTATTAATTATTACTTTTAGTTAGTTAGTTTATTAGTTAGTTAGTTTTTGTTAGTTATTTGTTTAGTTTTTTTAGGTTTGCTAGCTATTTAGTTTTATTATTAATTTAGTTATTAGGTTTTTATTTCGTTATTAGTTTTTAGTTATTAGTTATTAGTTTATTAATTATTATTAGGTTTAGTTATTAGTTCATTTTATTAATTATTTTACTTAGTTTTATTATTATTATTAGTTATTAGTTTTAATTATTATTATTAGTTTTATTTATTTATTATTTTAGTTTATTAAGTTATTATTAGTTTTAGTTATTATTAGTTACTAGTTAGTTTAGTTAGTTATTATTATTTGTTTTATTATTTTAGTTAGTTTTTATTAGTTTAGTTAATTTTTATTAGTTTAGTTTCTTATTATTAGTTAGTTAGTTAATAGTTTATTAGTTATTTAATTTATTAATTTAATTATTATTTATTAGTTTAGTTATTAGTTTAGCTTATTAGTTTTTATTAGTTATTATTAATGATTAGTTATTAGTTATTAGTTTAGTTAGTTTTATTAGTTATTATTTATTTTTATTATTAGTTAGTTTAGTTATTAATTTAGTTTATTATTATAAGTTTTATTAGTTAGTTTAGGTTAGTTAGTTATTGGTTTTATTAGTTAGATTATAGTTATTATTAGTTAGTTTAATAGTTAGTTAGTATTAGTTATTAGTTATTAGTTAGTTTATTAGTTTTAGTTATTTTAATAATTAGTTAGGTATTAGTTAATAGTTATTCATGTTTAGTTATTAGTTATTAGTTTAGTTTAGTTAGTATTTTAGGTTAGCCTTTTTAGTTAGTTTATTTAGTTTTAGTTATTATTATTTAGTTATTAGTTTATTAATTTTATTTGTTTAGTTTTTTTTTAATTTTATTAGTTTTAGTTTTTTAGTTTTATTTAGTTTTTATTAGTTATTTATTTATTTAGTTATTTATTAGTTATTATTATTATTTTATCAATTAGTTATTAATTAGTTAGTTTAGTTATTATTTAAATTTTATTATTAGTTATTTAGTTATTGTAAGTCTAGTTTTAGTTATTGTTACTTATTATTAGTTTTTAGTTTATGTTTTCATTTTTAGGTTTTATTATTTTTTAGTTATTAGTTTAGTTATTATTATTAGTTTTAGATTAATTATTATTAGTTATTTAGTTTAGTTAGTTATTATTAGTTATTAGTTATTTATCAGTTATTTGTTTTAGTTAGTTTATTAGTTTTGGGGTTTTACTATTATTTGGGCTTTATTTATTACTTAAAAGTTTTAGTTATTTATTTATTAGTTAGTTATTTTATTAGTTATTACGATTAGTTATTAATTTTATTAGTTTATTAGTTTTATGAGTTTATTATTATTAGTTATTAGTTATTAATTTTTTTAGTTTATTAATTTTATTTAGTTATTATTAGTTAGTTTTTAGTTTAGTAATTAGTTTTAGTTTTAGGTTTTTAATATTTAGTTATTATTTATTAGTTAGTTAGTTTATTAGTCATTAGTTTTAGTTAGTTATTATTAGGTAGTTTTTATTTATTATTTTCAATTATTAGTTATTATTTTATTAATTTATTATTGTTAGTTTTAGTTTAATTATTTAGTTATTAGTTATTAATTATTAGTTTAGTTATTAGGTTTTATTAGTTATTAGTTATTTTTATTATTAGTTATTAGTTTAGTTATTTATTAGTTATTATTATTAGTTTTATTATTAGTTATTAGTTTTTAGTTATTAGTTTAGTTATTATTAGTTATTACTTTTTAGATAGTTAGTTTTTTAGTTAGTTAGTTTTAGTTAGGTATTTGTTTAGTTTTTTTAGGTTTGTTAGTTATTTAGTTTTATTATTAATTTAGTTATTAGGTTTTTATTTATTTATTAGTTATTAATTATTATTAGGTTTAGTTATTAGTTATTTTTATTAGTTATTTTACTTAGTTTTATTATTATTAGTTGTTAGTTTTAGTTATTATTATTAGTTTTATTTATTAGTTTGTTACTATTAGCTAGTTTTAGTTTATTAGGTTTTATTAGTTATTATTAGTTATTAGTTAGTTTATTTAGTTATTTATTTCTTATTAGTTATTTTTATTATTAGTTATTATTATTAGTTTTAGTTTTTATTAGTTTAGTTTTATTATTATTAGTTAGTTAATTTTATTAATTATTTAGTTTATTAGTTTAGTTATTATTAGTTATTAGTTATTAGTTTATTTTATTAGTTATTAGTTATTAGTTTTAGTTATTAGTTTAGTTAGTTTTATTAGTTATTATTTATTTTTATTATTAGTTAGTTTAGTTATTAATTTAGTTTATTATTATTAGTTTTATTAATTAGTTATTTTAGGTTTAGTTAGTTATTAGTTTTAGTTTAGTTTAGTTTTTATTAGTTAGTTAATTAGGTTATTAGTTAGTTATTAGTTTGTTAGTTTATTAATTTATTAGTTTAGTTATTAGTTATTAGTTAGTTTATTAGTTTCAGTTATTTTGATTATTAGTTAGTTATTAGTTAACTTATTAGTTAATAGTTATTCATGTTTAGTTATTAGTTATTAGTTTAGTTTAGTTAGTATTTTAGGATTATTTTTTTAATTAGTTTATTTATTTTTAGTTATTATTATTTAATTATTAGTTTAATAATTTTATTAATTTTAGTTTTTTAGTTTTATTTAGTTTTTATTGGTTATTTATTTAGTTAGTTATTAGTTATTATTAGTAATTTATTAGTTAGTTATTAGTTAGTTAGTTTAGTTATTATTTATGTTTTATTATTATTTATTTAGTTATTATTAGTTTAGTTTTAGTTATTATTACTTATTATTAGTTTTTAGTTTAATAGGTTTATTACTTAGTTTATGTTTTCAGTTTTTAGGTTTTATTATTATTTAGTTATTATTAGTTTTAGCTTAGTTATTATTAGTTATTTAGTTTAGTTATTTATTATTAGTTATTAGTTTTAGTTAGTTTAGTAGTTTTTTTAGTTAGGTTTTATTAGTTATTCATTATTTATTAGTTTAATAGTTTTTTAGTTATTTATTTATTAGTTAGGTTTTTTAATAGTTATTAGGATTAGTTATTAGTTTTATTAGTTCATTAGTTTTATTAGTTTATTATTATTAGTTATTAGTTATTAATTTTTCTTTAGTTTATTAATTTTATTTAGTTATTATTAGTTAGTTTTAGTTTAGTTATTAGTTTTAGTTTTAGGTTTTATTATTTAGTTATTATTTATTAGTTAGTTAGTTAGTTAGTTAGTTTATTATTATTAGTTTTATTAGTTATTAGTTTAGTTATTAGGTTTTACTAGTTATTAGTTCATTAATTTATTTGTTTTTATCTATTTTATTAGTTTTATTAGTTTTACTAGTTAATTTATTATTTAGTTTTTAAGCTTTTATTATTATTATTATTATTATTATTATTATTATTATTATTATTATTATTATTATTATTATTATTATTATTATTATTATTATTTAGTTATTAGGTTTTTAGTTAGTTATTATTAGTTATTAATTTTAATTTATTAGTTATTTAGGTTTTATTAGTTATTAGTTATTATTAGTTAGTTTTAGTTTTAGTTTTAAGTTCTTTAGTTATTTTTATTCGTTATTAGTTATTTAGTTTACTTAGTTTTAGTTTTAGTTTTTATTAGTTTTATTTAGTTATTAGGTTTTTTAATTGCTTTTATTTATTAGTTTAGTATTATTATTATTATTATTATTATTACTTAAAATTTATTTTATTAATTAATTTTATTTAATTAGTTTAGTTTATTATTAGGTTTAGTTTTATTAGTTTATTAATTATTAGTTTTATTAGTTTGATTAGTTTTTAATTTTATTATTTTAGGTTTATTATTATTAGGTTATTATTAGTTATTTTTATTATTATTAGTTATTATTATTTTATTAGTTTTAGTTATTAGTTATTTATTATTTATTACTAGTTATTAGTTAGTTTTAGTTATTATTTTAGTTATTAGTTAGTTCTTAGTTTTTAGGTTTAGTTTATTTGTTATTTATTATTTATTATTAGTTAATTAGTTTAGGTTTTCAATTTTTATCAATTATTATTATTAGTTAGTTTTTTAGTTTATTATAAGTTAGTTAGCTATTAGTTAGTTTTTAGGTTAGCTTTTTAATAGTTATTATTAGGTTTATTATTTATGAGTTTTTTAGGTTTTAGTTTTAGTTTTTAGTTTGATAGTTTATTATTATTAGTTTATTATTATTATTATTATTATTATTATTATTATTATTATTATTATTATTATTATTATTAATTATTAGTTTTATTATTAGTTAGTTTATTAGTTTAGTTTTTATTTAATTATTATTATTAGTTTTTAGTTAGTTTTTATTATTAGTTAGTTAGTTATTAATTATTAGTTTAGTTTTTAGTTATTATTAGTTTAGTTATTATTATTAGTTATTAGGTTTTTAGTTAGTTATTATTAGTTAGGTTATTAGTTATTAGTTTAGTTTTATTAGTTATTTATTAATTATTGTTAGCTTTATTATTAATTATTATTTTATTATTTATTAGTTTAGTTATTATAATTATTAGTTAGTTATTGTCAGTTTTATTAGTTAGTTATTATTTTCTAGTTATTACTTTTATTATTATTTATTAGTTCTATTAGTTAGTTATTAATTTTTATTTGTTATTTTTAGTTTTAGTTGTTAGTTGTTATTACTTAGTTATTAGTTATTTAGTTATAAGTTAATTATTATAATAATTATTATTATTAGGTTTTTATTAGTTATTAGTTTAGTTTTTATTTTATTAATTATTAGTTTGTTAGTTTTTTTTAGTTATTTTTATTAGTTATTAGTTTAGTTTTATTAGTTATAATTTTATTATTATTAGTTAGTTTTTAGTTAGTTTATTTTTAATTATTAGTTTTTGGTTTATTATTAGTTAATTATTTATTTTATTAGTTAGTTTTAGTTATTAGTTATTATTATTAGTTTTATATTATTATTATTATTATTATTATTATTATTATTATTATTATTATTATTATTAGTTTACTTTATTAAGTTAGTTATTAGTTAGTTATTAGTTATTATTATTATTATTAGATTTAGTTTATCAGTTATTATAATTTTATAGTTTAGTAGTTTATTATTATTATTAGTTATTTAGTTTATTAGTAGTTATCACTTATTATTAGTTAGTTAGTTAGTTTAGTTATTAGTTATTTATTTAGTTTATTATTATTAGATTTAGGTTTAGTTTTAATTATTAGTTAGTTTTAGTGTTGTTGTTTAGTTATTAGTTAGTTAGTTTAGTTAGTTTTTTAGTTATTAAATTATTATTATTAGTTATTTTTAGTTATTATTAGTTTTATTGATTTAGTTTTATTAGTTTATTAGTTTATTAGTTTATTAGTTTAGTTAGTTATTATTATTATTATTATTATTAGTTATTAGGTTTTATTAGTTTAGTTATTTTATTTTTATTATTATTATTATTATTATATTATTATTATTATTATTATTATTAGTTTTTATTTTTTATTAGTTTTATTAGTTAGTTAGTTAGTTTATTAATTTATTAGTTTATTTAGTAATTAGTTTAGTTATTACTTTGACATTTAGTTAGTTACTTAGTTATTAGTTTTATTAGTTTAGTTACTAGTTATTAGTTATTAGTTATTTAGTTTAGTTATTTTAGTTATTATTATTAGTTTAGTTATTAGTCAGTTTATTATTTTAGTTATTTTTTATTTAGTTTAATTAGTTTTTAGTTATTATTAGTTTTTTATTAGTTATATTAGTTATTATTAGTTAGCTTTATATTATTACTTTACTAGTTTAAGTTTATTTATTAGTTATTAGTTTTATTAGTTTAGTTTTTTAGTTTTTAGTTCTTATTAGTTTAGTTTTTAGTTATTATTAGTTTAGTTATTGTTAGTTTAGTTATTAGTTATTAGTGGTTTATTAGTTATTTAGTTAGTTAGTTATTATTATTAGTTTGTTATTGGTTAGTTATTTGGTTTGTTAGTTATTAGTTTAGTTTATTTGTTTATTTATTTATTATTATTTAGTTTATTATTTTATTATTAGATATTAATTTTAGTTATTATTAGTTATTATTATTAGTTATTAATTAGTTTTATTATTAATTATTTATTTATTAGTTTATTTATTTAGTTATTAAGTTTTAATAGTTATTTAGTTTAGCTTTTTTATTAGTTATTAGTTTAGTTTATTTTTATTATTATTTTTTAGTTTATAAGGTTTATTGTTATTATTTATTAGTTATTAGTTATTAGTTTTAGTTATTTTTTTATTTATTAGTTATTATTGGTTAGTTATTATTATTAGATAGTTATTAGTTTATTAGTTTGATATTAGTTATTAGTAGTTATTAGTTTTATTACTTAGTTATTAGTTTAGTTTATTAGTTAGTTATTATTAATTATATTAGTTTAGAAATTTATTATTATTAGTTATTGTTAGTCATTATTAGTTAGCTATTAGTTTAGGTTATTAGTTTTTGTTTATTAGTTTTTTTATTAGTTAGTTTAATTATTAATTAGTTATTAGTTATTTATTTTATTTAGTTTAGTTTAATATTACTATTAGTTTTTTTATTATTATTATTATTAGTTTTAAGTTTACATTTATTAGTTTTTTAGTTATTAGTTTTATTAGCTTTTATTAGTAGTTATTAGTTTATTAGTTTTTGTTTTTATTAGTTAGATATTATTATTATTATTTATTAGTTTAGTTATTTTCTTAGTTTAATATTAGTTATTAGTTACTTAGTTATTATTATTAGTTTTTAGTTTACTTATTACTTATTAGTTTATTTAGTTTTTATTAGTTTTATTATTAGTTTATTAGTTTAATTATTATTAGATATGTTTAGTTACTAGTTTTGTTATTTTTTTAGTTAGTTTATTTATTAGTTTATCTTTAGTTTATTAGTTTACTATTTTAGTTTTTAGTTAGTTATTTAGTTATTATTATTAGTTATTTTATTAGTTATTATTAGTTTAGTTTTTTATTAGTTTATTATTATTAGTTGTTAGTTATTATTTGTTAGATAGTTTTTAGTTTTTAGTTAATTAATTTTTATTAGTTTATTAGTTTATTATTAGTTTTAGTTAGTTATTTATAAGTTAAGTAGTTCTATAAGTTAGTTTTACTAGTTTATTAGTTTATTAGTTTCTTAGGTTTTATTAATTATTAGTTTTATTTTAGTTATTAGGTTGTAGTTTTTTAGTTTATGTTTAGTTTTAGTTTTATTAGTTTTATTATTAGTTATTTAGTTAGTTATTAGTTTTATTAATTATTATTAGTTTATTAGTTTAGTTATTATTATTATTTAGTTATTTTTATTATTAGTTTTTACTTAGTTATTTAGGTAATTATTATTTGTTACTTATTAGTTTATCAATTTAGTTATTATTAGTTAGTTATTAGTTTATTAGGTTATTAGTTTAGTTTCTTAGGCTTATTATTAGTTTATTATTAGTTTAGTTACTTATTAGTTTTTATTAGTTAGTTTATTAGTTATTAGTTTAGTTATTAGTTAATTTATTAATTTATTAGTTTTAGTTATTAGCTTAGTTTTATTAATTTTATTAATTTTATTTAGTTATTAGTTTATTAGTTTTTTTAGTTAGTTAATTTATTAGTTTATTAGTTTACTTTATTATTAGTTAGTTTAGTTAGCTATTAGTTATTAGTTTAATTATTATTAGTTAGTTATTTAATTAGTTTTTTAGTTTAGTTATTAGGTTTAGTTTAGTTGTTGTTATTATTATTAGTTTTATTTAGTTAGTTATTAGTTAGTTTTAGTTTATTAGTTATTAGTTATTAGTTAGTTTATTTAATTATTACTTAGTTATTAGTTTTAGTTTTTTAGTTTAGTTAGTTAGTTTTTTTAGTTTAGTTAGTTATTGTTAGTTTTAGTTTTAGTTTTTAGTTAGTTAGTTAGTTTTTTTTAAGTATATTATTTAGGTTATTTTATTTGTTAGTTTTATTAGGTTATTAGGTTTAGTTATTAGTTTCTTAGTTATTACTTTTGTTTAATTATTAGTTATTAGTTTATTAAATTTTATTAATTAGTTATTAGTTAGTTAGTTTAGTTATTTATTATTAGTTATTAGTTATTAGTTTTAGTTATTAGTTATTAATTTTTATTTAGTTTGTATTATTTATTTAGTTTATTAATTCTTAGTTAGTTTAGTTTTAGCTACTATTATTATTATTATTATTAGTTTCATTTATTAAATTATTTAGTTTGTTATTAGTTTAGTTATCAATTTTTATTAGCTATTATTTGTTTATTATTAGTTTTATTATTACTTTAGTTAGTTTAGTTAGTTTTATTATTAGTTATTATTTTATAAGTTTTATTAGTTTTAGTTTTTAGTTATTATTATAAGTTATTAGTTGTTATTATTAGTTAGTTTTTAGTTTTATTATTAGTTATTACTTATGATTATTAGTTATTAGTTTTTATTAGTTTATTATTGTTAGTTAGTTTTATCAGTTATATAGTTTAGTTATTTTAATTTGTTATTTAGTTATTATTAGTTTATTTTTAGTTTTTTGTTTAGTTTAGCTAATTATTTAGTTATTAGTTTTAGTTTTAGTTATTTTATTATTTAGTTATTAGTTAGCTATTAGTTAGTTTTATTAGTTTATTATTTATAGTTTTACTAGTTAGTTTTTTTGGTTATTATTAGTTTATTAGTTAGTTAGTTTTTATTTTTTATTAGTTTAGTTAGTTAGTTTAACTTAATTATTAGTTTATAAGTTTTATTAGTCAGTTGTATTAGTTTTTAGTTTATTATTATTAATTATTAGTTTTAGTTTATTAGTTATTATTAATTAAGTTATTTGATTTTCAATTTTTATTATTACTTAGTTATTATTATTAGTTTGGTTATTTTATTAGTTATTATTTTTATTTTACTAATTTAGTTATTAGTTTTAGGATTTTATTATTAATTATTTATTTAGTTATTTATTAATTTTATTATTTAGTTTATTATTTTAGTTTATCAGTTATTAATTTAGTTATTAATTTTAGTTTTTTAGTTTAATTTATTAGTTTTTGGTTATTAGTTTTAGTTATTAGGTTTTAGTTATTGGCTTTATTAGTTTTATTATATTATTAGTAGTTAGTTAGTTTTATTTATTAGTTTAGTTATTTAGTTTTATTATTATTTATTAGTTAGTTTAGTTATTAGTTTTGTTTGTTTATTACTATTATTATTATTTATTAGGTTAGTTCTTATTAGTTATTAGTTATTAGTTTTATAGGTTTTATTAGTATAGTTTTTAGTTATTAGTTAGTTAGCTTAGTAATTTTTTTTATTTTAGTTATTAGTTTAGTTATTAGTTATTATTAGTTAATTAGTTATTATTAGTTTTAGTTTATTAGTTATTAGTTTATTAGTTATTAGTTTTTTTAGTTATTAGTTTAGTTATTAGTTAGCTTATTAGTTAGTTATTATTTAGTTTTTAGTAGTTTTATTTAATCATTAATTATTAATTTTATAAGTTTTTATTAGTTAGTTAGTTATTGATTATTATTAGTTTATTAGCCTATTATTAGTTATTATTTAGTTATTATTATTTATTTAGCTTATTATTATTTATTTATTTAGTATTAGTTATTAGTGATTTGTTTAGTTAGTTTTTTAGTTATTATTATTTATTAGTTTTTGTTATTAGTTATTAGTTATATTATTTATTTAGTTTTATTAGTTTAGTTTTTTTAGTTTACTAGTTATTTAGTTAGTTTTATTATTAGGTTTATTTTTTATTTATTAGTTTTTTATTAGTTATTTATTTTATTAGTTTAGTTATTTAATTTACTTATTTATTATTAGTTTAGTTAGTTATTTTATTAGTTATTAGTTAGTTAGTTATTTAGTTTACTTTTTAATTTAGTTAGTTTATTAGCTAGTTTAGTTATTAATTTTAGTTATCAGTTATTGTTTATTAGTTAGTTTTTATTAGTTTTATTTTATATTTATTTATTTATTAGTTTATTATTATTAGGTTTATTAGTTATTAATTAGTTAATTATTAGTTTATTATTACTTTATTAGTCTAATTATCAGTTATTAGTTATTAGTTTTTATTAGTTAGTTGTTAGTTACATATTCGTTTAGTTATTATTTAGGTTTAGTTAATTGTTAGTTTTTAGTTTTTATTAGTTATTAGTTAGTTTTATTAGTTATTTTTATTATTATTAGTTTAGTTTATTTACTTTTATTATTTATTATTTGTTAGTTAGTTAATTATTTTATTTAGTTTTGTTAGTTATTACTTTTTAGTTATTATTATTTTTAATTTAGTTTATTAGTTAGTTTAGTTATTAGTTTAGTTATTATTAGTTAGTTAGTTTTAGTTTAGTTAATTATTTATTATTAGTTTTTAGTTTTTTTATTATTAGTTAGTTAGTTTAGTTATTAGTTTATTAGTTATTAGTTATTATTAGTTATTTATTTTTTAGTTATTCTATTATTTTATTATTGGATTGGTATTAGTTATTTAGTTTATTAGTTTAGTGTAGTTATTTTAGTTTAGTTTAGTTATTTAGTTTTTATTATTAAGTTTTTAGTTTTTAGTTTGTTTTACTTATTAGTTTATTAGTTAGTTTTTAATTTAGTTAGTTTTATTTTATTAATTATTATTAGTTATTAGTTTCTTAGTTTTTCTTATTTATTATTATTATTATAAGTTACTATTCTTAGGTATTACTCTATTAGGTTTGTTAGTTTAGTTTATTAGTTAGTTATTAGTTAGTTTTAGTCTATTAGTTTTATTAGTTATTTAGTTATTAGTTTTATTAGTTTATTAATTTTTTAGTTTTTTAGTAGTTAGTTATTTATTAGTTAGCTTATTAGTTTATTTAATTAATAGATTATTAGGATTTTAGTTAGTTTAGTTATTTACCTTTTTTAGGTTCATTATTAATTATTTTAGTTTTTTATTAGTTTTATTATGTAATTATTATTAGTTATTATTTATTATTAGTTATTAGTTTAGCTTTTAGTTTATTAGTGATTATATTATTACGTTAGATATAACTTTTTTTTTATTTTAGTAGTTATTTATTAGTTTAGTTTTTATTAGTTATTAGTTAGTTATTATTATTAGTTTTAATTATTATTAATTAGTTTTTAGTTAATTTATTATTAGTAATTAGTTATTAGTTTTAGTTAGGTGAGTCATTTATTAGTTATAATTATTAGTTTGATTAGTTATTTAGTTTAGTTATTATTATTATTAGTTTTAATTTATTGGTTTATTAGTTTATTAGTTTATTTAGTCTTATTATGAGTTAGTTTAGTTAGTTTTATTAGTTATTTATTTATTTAGTTATTAGTTATTAGTTTAGTTATTTAGTTTAATAATATTAGTTATGATTATCTAGTTTATTAGTGAGTTAGTTTTTTATTTTATTAGTTATTATTAGTTGTTAGTTTACTAGTTTAGTTAGTTATATTAGTTTTTAGTTTTTATTTAGTTATTAATTTTTCAGTTTATTATTAGTTTATATTATTAGGTTTTATTAATTATTAATTAGTTTTAGTTATTATTTATTATTAGTTTTATTATTTTTATTAGGTTATTAGTTTATTAGTTATTTTGTAGTTATTAGTTTAGTGATTATTAACTAGTTTATTTATTAGTTTTTAGGTTTTTAGTTTAGTTTATTAGTTATTAGTTTAGTTTTTATTAGTTTATTAGTTATTATTTTCTTTATTAGTTATTTATTAGTTAATTAGTTTTAGTTTTGTTTTTTTATTATTATTATCAGTTTAGTTATTATTTAGTTATTAGTTTACTAATTTTTAGTTAATTAGTTTTATTAGTTTTTTAGTTTATTAGTTTAGGTTATTATTAGCTATTAGTTTCATTAGTTTATTATTAGTTATTATTTAGTTACTATTAGTTTTTGTTATTATATATAATTATTATTATTAGTTATTAGTATATTAGTTTAATATTATTAGGTATTAGATTAGTTTAGTTTATTAGTTATTTGTTTAGTTATTAGTTTATTAGGTTTATTATTAGTTTTTATTAGTTAGTTAGTTAGATTATTTTTTTATTATTTTTTAGTTTATTTGTTAGGTTTTTTAGTTAGTTATTTGTTATTACTTATTAATTTTATTAATAATTACTTATTAGTTTTTTTAGTTTATTATTATCAGTTATTAGTTAGATATTTATTATTAGTTTAGTTTTATTTGTTATTTAGTTATTAGGTTTAGTTAGTTATTATTAGTTTTAGTTATTAGTTTATGAGTTAGTTTAGCTTAGTTTATTAGTTTATTTAGGTTTTATTAGTTATTAATTGTTATTTTTAGTTTTAGTTTATTATTTATTATTAAGTTATTAGTTATTAGTTTTTTATTTTAGTTATTATTAGGTTTAGGTTTAGGTTTAGTGATTTGTTTGTTAGTTATTTTATTAGTTTAGTATTATTATTTATTAGTTTTATTAGTTTACTTATTAATTAGTTATTAGTTTAGTTATTTATTTAGTTATTATTATTAGTTATTAGTTAGTTTTTATTAGTTATTAGTTTAGTTAGTTTTATTAGTTTATTAGTTATTTTAGTTATTATTTATTAGTTATTTAGTTTATTAGTTTATATTTCTATTATAATTTATTTTAATTTTTATTATTAGTCATTATTTAGTTATTAGTTAGTTAGTTTTTATTAGTTTAGTTATTTATTATTAATTAGTATTTATTAATTATTATTAGTTAGTTTATTTAGCTTTTTTTAGTTTATTAATTTATTAATTTAGTTCTATTAGTTAGTTGGTTTATTATTATTTAGTTTTAATTTTATTATTTTTTAGTTTTTTATTAGCTTTAATTTAATACTTAGTTATTATAAGTTAGTTATTAATATTATTAGGTTATTAGTTTTTAGTTTTATTAATTATTAGTTATTATTTATTATTAATTTTATTATTAGTTTTTTAGTTATTAGTTTTTATTTTATTTTAGTTGTTTAGGTTTTTATTAATTAGTTATTTAGTTTTTAGTTATTAGTTATTATTAGTTTAGTTATTTAGGTTATTAGTTTAGTTAGTTATTAGTTTTATTAGTAATTAGATATTATTTTAGGTTATAAATTTATTAGTTTTGTTATTAGTTATTATTAGTTATTTAGTTATTCAATATTAGTTATTAGTTTATTCTTATTAGTTTAGTTTAGTTTTATTAGTTATTATTATTAGTTATTATTAGTTAGTTAGTTAGTTAGTTTGTTATTAGTTATAGTTATTAGTTCATTATTATTAGTTAGTTATTATTTAGTTATTAGATAGTTATTATTAGTTATTATTATTATTTATTAGTTTATTAGTTAGTTAATAGTTATTGATTATTATTTAATTTTATTATTATTATTAGTTTTAGCTATTAGTTATTATTAGTTATTAGTTTTTACTTTAGTTAGTTAGTTAGTTATTATTAGTGATTAGTTTTATTTTTTTATTACTTAGTTTATTATTATTATTAGTTTAGTTTATTTATTATTAGTTATTAGTTTTTCACTTAGTTTTTATTAGTTATTATTAGTTATTAGTTATTTATTATTAGTTTATTATTTATTATAGTTATTAGTTTAGTTAGTTATTAGTTTAGTTATTATTAGTTATTTATTAGTTATTAGTTAGTTATTTAGTTAGTTAGTTTTACTAGTTAGTTTTTTAGTTTATAATTAGTTATTAGTTTTTATTATTTAGTTAGTTATTAGTTTATTAGTTTGTTATTTTATTTTTTTGTTTACTTATTAGTTTATTAGTTTCAATTATTAGTTTTTAGATTAAATTTATTAGTTTAGTTATTAGTTATTTAGTTTATTTTTAGCTAGTTTTTTTTGGTTTTTATTAGTTATTATTAGTTATTAGTTTTAGTTATTAGTTATTATTAGTTAGTTAGTTTTAGTTAGTTTATTAGTTATAATTTTATTAATTATTAGTTATTTAGTTATTATTAATTTTAGTTATTTAGTTTATTAGTTTAGTTATTTATTTTGTTATTAGTTTATTAGTTTATAGTTAGTTATTTTACTTTTTATTAGTTATTATTAGTTTATTAGTTTTTTATTAGTTTTATTAGTTATTATTATTAATTAGTTACTTAGTTTAGTTTTTTAGTTATTTTAGTTATTAGTTTTATTAATTTTATTATTAGTTAGTTATTATTATTAGTTTATTAGTTATTAGTTATTATTAGTTATTAGTTTATTAGTTTTTATTAGTTATTAGTTATTTTAGTTATTATTAGTTATTATTAGTTATAAGTTTTAGTTAGTTTTTATTAGTTAGTTATTATAGTTTTAATTGTTATTTATTATTAGTTTTAAGTTAGTTATTTTGTTAGTTAATTAGTTTTATTATTATTTATTGGTTATTAGTTAATTAGTTAATTAGTTTTTTAGTTTTTTATTTAATTTTTATTAGTTTTTAGTTTATTTATTATTAGTTAGTTTTTAGTTTAGTTATTAATAAGTTTATTAGTTATTAGTTTTATTATTAGCTAGTTATTATTATTAGATAATTATTTTTTATTATTTTTAACTATTATTAGTTATTAGTTAGTTATTAGTTTTATTTTTTGTTATATTAATTTTAGTTAGTTATTATTAGTTTTAGTTAATTATTATTTATTATTTATTAGTTATTAGTTATTAGTTATTAGTTTAGTTACTATTAGTTTAGTTTATTAATTTTAGTTTATTAGTTATTAGTTAGTTTTGTTATTAGTTTAGTTTTTAATTATTTATAGTTAGTTGTTTAGTTATTAGTTTATTTTGATTTAGGCTTAGTTTTAGTTAGTTATTTAGGGTTTATTAGTTATTAATTATTAGTTAGTTTTATTAGTTATTAGTTTAGTTTAGTTATTATTAGTTATTAGTTTATTATTATTAGTTAGTTATTAGTTAATTATTATTATTTTTAGTTAGTTTAGTTAGTTTATTATTATTATTAGTTATTAGTTTTTATTAGTTAGTAGTTTATTAGTTTATTAGTTAGTTAGTTTTAGTTTAGTCTTAATAGTTATTTATTAGTCATTTTAGTTAGTTATTATTAATTATTATTATTAATTAGTTATTTTTTGTTATTAATTTATTTGTTAGTTAGTTTTATAGTTTTATTATTTAGTTTATATTTTATTAGTTTCAGTGAGTTATTAGTTTTTAGTTTGTTTTATTACTTTAGTTAGTTAGGTTTAGTTATTTTATTATTAGTTAGTTAGTTAGTTATTAGTTAGTTTTAGTTATTATTTTAGGTTATTAGTTTAGTTATTATTTAGTTTAGTTATTTATTATTAATTATTAGTTATTTAGTTTAGTTAATTTTTATTAGATAGTTTTTTATTATTAGTTATTATTAGTTAGTTATTAGTTTATTAGTTATTAATAAGTTAATTATTAGTTTATTTATTTTATTTGTTATTAGTTATTAATTATTAGTTTTTAGTTATTTAGTTTAGTTTTTAGTGTAGTTATTATTATTAGTTAATAGCTATTAGTTTAGTTTTTAGTTTAGTTATTATTAATTATTAGTTTAGTTTTATTAGTTTTAGCTAGTTATTAGTTCTATTAGTTAGTAATTAATATTAGTCATTAGTAGTTAGTTATTAGTTTTATTTTTACTTTTATTAGGTTTTTATTTTAGTTATCATTTAGTTTAGTTTATTAGTTCATTTTATTAGTTATTATTAGTTATAAGTTTTATTTTTAGTTTTAGTTAGCTTTTAATTAGTTTTAATTTTAGGATTAGTTATTAGTTATTAGTTTTATTAGTTAGTTTATTAGTTAGTTAGTTTTAGTCATTAGGTTTTTTAGTTTTCATTAGTTTTAGTTATCAGTTATTAGTTTGTTATTTATTAGTTTAGTTTATTAGTTATTAGTTTAGTTATTATTAGTTACTTAATTATTAGTTATTAATTTATTTAGTTATTATTAGGCTTATTAGTTATTAGTTTTAGTTTATTTATTAGTTAGTTAGTTTAGTTTATTATTAGTTATTAGTTAGGTTAGTTTTAGTTTAGTTATTAGTTAGTTATTAGGTTTAGTTTTAATTAGTCATTAGTTTAGTTTTTAGTTTATTAGTTAATTAGTTATTAATTAATTATTTAGTTTTTAGTTAGTTTTTATTACTTATTAGTTTATTAGTTATTAGTTTATTAGTTTATTAGTTTATTAGTTTAATAAGTTTTACTTTATTTAGTTTTAGTTTATTATTTTATAAGTTTTTTTTAGTCAATTTTATTAGTTATTATTAGTTTTTAGTTAGTTATTTATTTAGTTATTATTATTATTAGTAAGTTATTTTTATTTTTAGTTTATTAGTTTTATTAGTTTATTATTTTAGTTAGTTCTTATTATTAGTTATTAATTATTCGATTAGTTAGTTTATTTATTAGTTAGTTAGTTTTATTATTAGTTTAGTTATTTAGTTTAGTTTTTTTAATTTTATTTTTTAGTTAGTTAATTATTAGTTATTATTATTATTAGTTTTAGTTTTTATTTATTAGTTAGTTTGATTAGTTTGATTAGTTTTAGTTATTAGGTTTAGTTTTATTATTAGTTATTAGTTTATTTTATTAGTTTTATTAGTTTTTAGTTTAGTTAGTTTTATTAGTTTATTATTTAGTTATTATTAGTTAGTTATTTAGTTAGTTATTAATTTAATTTTTATTATTATTAGTTAGTTATTATTTAGTTTATTATTAGTTATTATTAGTTAGTTATTATTATTAATTAGCGAGTTATTATAAATTAGTTATTTATTTAGTTTATTAGATTTAGTTGTTAGTTAGTTATTATTTAGTTTTTATTTTTAGTTAGTTATTAGTTTATTATTTATTAGTTATTTTATTAGTTTTATTAGTTAGTTTAGTTAGTTTATTAGTTATTAGTTTAGTTAGTTTTAGTTTATTAGTTTTATTAGTTATTGGTTATTAGTTATTATTAGTTAGTTATTAGTTTATTAGTTAGTTTTAGTTTATTATAATTATTAGTTAATTTAGTTTATTAGTTTACTAGTTTATTTATTTAGTTAGTTTAGATATTTAGTTTTAGTTATTAATTTAGTTATTAGTTATTTAATCATTATTAGTTTTAGTTAGTTATTAGTTATTAGTTATTAGTTATTATTATTATTTAGTTTGTTTATTTATTAGTTTAGTTATTATTAGTTTTTAGTTAGTTTAGTTATTTATTTTATTAGTTTATAAGTTTTATTATTATTTTTATTAGTTCATTTTACTTAGTTAGGTCAATTTATTAGTAATTTATTAGTTTATTATTAACAGTTTTAATTATTAGTTTAGTTTATGAGGTTTATTATTAGTTATTTAGTTAATAGACTTAGTTAATTATTAGTTTTCAATTTTATTAGTATATTAGTTAGTTATTATTAGTTTTATTAATTTTTTAGTTAGTTATTAGTTATTTATTATTATTATTATTATTATTATTATTATTATTATTATTATTATTATTATTATTATTATTAGCTATTTATTATTAGTATTATTATTATTAGTTATTACTTTAGTTTTATTAGTTTATTTAGTTAGTTTATTAGTTTATTTTTAAGTTATTAGTTTAATTTTAGTTATTTTTATTAGTTATTAGTTATTATTAGTTTATTAGGTTTTAGTTTATTAGTTTTAGTTAGTTTTATTAGTTATTATAGTTAGTTTAGTTTATTTATTTTAGTTAGTTTATTAGTTTTTTAGGTTTATTATTATTAATTTTTATTAGTTATTTAGTTATTTATTGGTTAGTTATCATTATTAGTTTATTATTAGTTATTTTATTTTATTAGTTTTTATTGGCTTTATTATTAGTTTATTATTATTATTAGTAATTAGTTATTAGTTATAGTTATTATTTATTAGTTATTAGTTTAGCTATTAGTTATTTAGTTATTATTTATTAGTTTTTTAGTTTATTATTATTATTATTATTATTATTAGTTTATTAGTGTTAATTAGTTTTATTATTAGTTATAAGGTTCATTATTAGTTAGTTAGTTTTTAGGTTTTTTATTAATTTTATTATTATTTTAGTTATTAGTTTTAGTTTATTATTTTTTAGTTTAGTTATTTAGTTATTAGTTATTATTAGTTTCTTAGTTTTTTTGTTTATTTTAGTTAGTTTATTTTATTAGTTAATTATTATTAATAGTTTTAGTTAGGTTTTATTAGTTATTTAGCTTAATAATTAGTTTTTTTTTTTAACTTTTTTAGTTTTTATTGTTTCTTATTAGTTTTGTTATTAGTCTTAGTTTTATTATGATTAATTATTATATTTTTTATTAGTTTTATTAGTTATTATTAGCTAGTTAGTTTTAGTTAGGTTATTTATTTATTAGTTATTATTAGTTATTAGTTGTTAGTTTGAGTTTTTTATTATTTAGTTTTATTAGTTTTAAATTATTTTTTATTTATATTATATATTATTATTAGGTTTATTAGTTAGTTAGTTTTAGCTTAGTTATTAGGTTTAGTTTTTAGTTAGTTAGTTTTTTTTAGTTTATTAAGTTTTATTATTTAGTTATTTAGTTTAGTTATTTATTATTAGTTTTATTATTAGGTTTAGTAATTATTTTTATTATTAGTTAGTTATTAATAGTTTTATTAGTTAGTTTTATTATTTTTAGTTAGTTTGGTTATTAGTTATTTAGTTAGTTTTTATTAGTTTTAATTATTTAGTTCTTAGGTTTTAGTTAGTTATTTTTACTAGTTTAGTTTATTAGGTTTTTCATTAGTTTTATTAGTTTTTATTTTATTATTTATTATTAGTTAGGTTTTTTATTAGTTAGTTAGTTATTTAGTTTTATTAGTTATTATTATTTAGTTATTATTTTAGTTTATTAGTTTTTATTAGTTAGTAAGTTTTTTTAATTTTTTAGTTTAGTTATTTAGTTTTTTAGTTATTAGTTTTAGTTAGTTATTAGTTATTATTATTAGTTAGTTAGTTATTATTAGTTATTAGTTTTTAGTTAGTTAGTTTAGTTTTTTAAGTTTTATTAGTTATTATTAGTTTTTTAGTTATTTATTATTAGTTTTTTTGTTTTTGTTATTTATTAGTTAGATATTTATTATTAGTTTTATTAGTTATTTATTATTAAATATTTTGTTATTTAGTTATTTAGTTTTAGGTTTATTAGGTAGTTTAGTTTTATTAATTTTATTTTATTAGTTGTTATTAGTTTATTTATTATTAATTATTAGTTTAGGTTTAGTTAGTTATTATTAGTTTAGTTTGTAGGTTTTTATTAGTTATTAGTTTAGTTTTTTATTATTAGTTAGTTATTAGTTATTAGTTTAGGTTAGGTTTATTAGTTAGTTCTTAGTTATTAGTTTCTTATTAGTTTTAGTTATTTAGTTATTTGTTATTAGTTATTAGTTATTATTTGTTAGTTTTATTATTAGTTTTAGTTAGTTTAGTTAGTTATTAGTTATTTAGTTTATTTATTTTTAGTTTATTAGTTTATTAGTTATTAGTTATTAGTTATTAGTTTTTAGTTATTAATTTTTTATTAGTTTATTTATTAGTTTAGCTATTAGTTATTAATTAATTAGTTTAATTATTTTAGTTTTTTAGTTATTAGTTATTAGTTATTATTTTATTATTAATTATTATTTTTTAATTATTTATTATTTAATTTAGTTATTATTTATTATTTTACTAATTTAATTATTAATTATTATTTTATTAGTTTAGTTTATTATTTTATTAGTTTATTAAGTTTTTATTGCTATTAATTATTAATTTATTATTATTATTATTATTATTATTATTATTAGTCTTAGATATTAGTTATTAGTTTAATTATTTATTAGTTTTATAAGTTATTAGTTAGTTTAGTTTTTATTAATTACTTTATTTAGTTATTTATTACTAGTTATTAGTTTATTAGTTTTTTAATTTAGTTATTATTATTATTATTAGTTTAGCTAGTTATTTAGTTATTAGTTAAGTTATTAGTTTATTAGTTTATTATTATTAGTTAATTATTAGTTTATTAGTTTTAATTATTATTTTTTAATTAGTTATTATTAGTTATTAGTTATTTAGTTTTTAGTTAGTTATTAGGTTTAGTTATTAGTTATTTTAGTTAGTTAGTTTTTTTAGTTTTATAAGTTTTTAGTTATTTAGTTTAATATTATTAGTTATTATTAGTTATTTTTTATTACTTAGTTAGTTAATTTTTTAGTTATTTATTAGTTATTAATTTTTAGTTTATTAGTTTATTAGTTATTAATTATTATTATTATTATTATTATTTATTAGTTTATTAGTTATTAATTAGTTAATAGTTTTATTTAGTTATTAGTTATTATTAATTATTAATTTATTAGTTATTTAGTTTATTAGTTTATTTATTATTCATTATATTTATTATCAATTATTAGTTTTTTAGTTCTGTTATTTTATTAGCTATTAGTTTAGTTAGTTTAGTTATTTTATTATTAGTTATTATTTTATAAATTTTAGTTATTTATTTTTCATTAGTTAGTTATTTAGTTATTTTATTAGTTTAGTTAGTTCAATTATTATTATTATTTAGTTTATTAGTTTTAGTTATTAGTTATTATTTATTACTAGTTTATTTATTTAGTTATTTAGTTTTATTAATAGTTATTAATTTATTAGTTTTAGTTACTTTTATTAGTTATTTATTTATTATTATTATTTAGTTATTAGTTAGTTTTATTTAGTTATTAGTTTAGTTATTTATTAGTTAGTTTTAGTTATTATTAGTTTTAGTTTAGTTTTTTTAGATTTTTTATTTAGTTATTATTAACACTACCTTTGCCGATCCCAAGTCCGGATGTGAAAAGTGGAGGGTTGCGATAGGTAGTCTACTGCTAGCATAAAATTTGTCGAACATGACATGAATCCTTTAATTCTTTGTGTTAATGCTAGTCCCGAAGTGGCCTTGTATGAATACAATGAAAAATGTGTAAGGGCACATGGCGCCTGCAGTGTTAAATAAGCAAGGGTTCCCACATTATGGACGGATGCGGGCAAAGAAGTTAGTCCATGAAACTATAATTAGGTTAGGATCTTGGAATATAGGTTCTCTATAGGTAAATTAATGAAATTGATGGATATTATGGTTCATAGAAAGATAAATATTTTATGTGTTCAAGAAACTAAATGGGTTGGGAAGAAGGCCAAGGAGATTGATAGTTTAGGTTTTAAACTTTGGTATTCAGGTAGAAGTCGAACTAGAAATGGTGTAGGTGTGATTATAGATAAAAGTTTGAAAGATAATGTTATAAATATTAATAGATGTGGAGATAGAATTATGGCTTTAAAGATTATTATTGATACTAAGATTATCGATGTTATAAGTGTTTATGCTCCTCAAGTAGGTTTGGATGTATGCTTAAAAGAAAAATTTTGGAATGAATTAGAGGGATTAATACAAAAGATACCTCTTAAAGAAAAAGTATTTATTGGAGGAGATTTAGATGGACATGTTGGTAGAGTGGTAGAAGATTTTAAAAGTATTCATGGTGGCTATGGATTTGGAATGACTAATGAAGAAGGTAGGACTATATTAGATTTTGCTTTAGCTTATGATTTTGTAGTTTCTAATACTTTATTTAAGAAAAGAGAAGAACATATTATTACTTATAAAAATAGATCTAGTAAAACATAGATTGATTATTTTCTAATAAGAAAAATAGATCATTTAGATTGTAAAGATTGTAAGGTCATTCCAAGTGAAAGTTTAAGTACCCAACATTGATTGTTAGTTTTAGATTTTAAGATAAAAGATTGTAAGAGGAAAAATAAATCAAATGATTGTCCTAGGATTAGATGGGGACACTTAAAGAACACATATAAAAATATTTTTAAGAGCAAGCTACAAGAGCTTAATATTTGGGATGTTCATAAGAAAGCTAATGTTATGTGGGAAAAAGTAGCAAGAGAAATTAAGCAAGTTGCTAAAAATATTCTTGGAGAATCAAAAGGAAAACTTCTTTTAATAAAAATATTTGGTGGTGGATTCAGAGTGTGTAAGAAAAGATAAATAAGAAGCATTGTTATAAAACTTGGTTTAGATGTAAAAACTTGGAGAATTGGGAAAGATATAAAGTGGCTTGTAGAGATTCTAAGAAAGCAATATATGATGCATAAAATTTTGCTTTTAGTGATTTATATAATAGATTAGATACCAAAGACGGTGAAAGATGTATGTATAAGTTAGCCAGCCAAAGAGATAGGAGAAGTAAAGACCTAGTTCATATGAGGTGTATTAAAAAAGAAAATAATAAAGTGCTTTTCTTAGAAAAAGATATTGAAAATAGGTGGATGAGGTATTTTGATAAACTTTTCAATGAAGGATCTAAAAGTACAATTGATTTTAGCAACTTTAATACCATAAACAAAAATAGAGAATTTTATTTTTATCATCGCATTAGTAAGTCTAAAGTTAGAGAAGCTTTAAAGAAAATGAAATATGGAAAAGCAGTAGGACATGATGAGATTCCAATAGAAGTGTGGAAATGTTTAGGAGATCAAGGATTTTCTTGGCTTACAAATCTTTTTAATGTTATTTTAAAGACTGAAAAGATGCGAGATAAGTGGAGAAAGAGTTGTTGGTTCTTATATTTAAGAATAAAGGTGATGCACATGAGTGTGCAAATTATAGAGGAAATAAGTTAATGTGTCATACATTAAACATTAAAATTATAGAGTGAGCATAGATTATGATGTGATACAAAAGTTTCTACAATTAGTTTGGTTTCATGTCGGTATATCTACTATGGATGCTATACATTTGTTATGAGGATGGAGAAGTATAGAGAAAGTAAGGAGGATCTACATATGATATTTATTGATTTAGAGAAAGCTTATGCTAAAGTTTCAAGAGATGTTCTTTGGAGAGTTCTAGAATAGAAAGGTGTTAATATTGGTTATATTCAAGTAATTAAGGATATGTATGCTAGAGCTATTACATGTGTCCAAACACAAGGAGGATTGACAAAATATTTTCCTATTTCAGTTGGATTACATCAAGGATCAACTTTAAGCCCTTATCTTTTGCTTTAGTTATGGATGTTCTTACTAGGCATTTACAGGAAGATGTACCTTGGTGTATGCTTTTTGCTAATGACATTCTTCTTGTTGATAAGACTAGAGGGAGTCCAAGAGAAACTTGAATTATGGAGGTCAACATTAGAGTCTAAAGGTTTTTGTTTAAGTAGATCTAAAATTGAATATATGGAGTGTAATTTTAGTTGTAGAAGCTCTAGTGGTAGTGTTATGACATTAGGTGAACAAGTCATTAATAAGAGTGAGCAATTCAGATATTTAGGTTCTATTGTTCAAAATGATGGTGAAATAGATGGAGATGTTATTAGTAGAATTCAAGTTGGATGGTTGAAGTGGAGGAATGCATCTGGCTTGTTGTGTGATAGAAAAGTTCAACTTAAACTTAAGGGAAAATTTTATAAGATGGTGGTAAGAGCTGCAATGACTTATGGTGCAGAATATTAGCCAGTAAAAGAGAAGCATAAGACTAAGTTAAGTGTTATATAGATGAGGATGCTCAGGTGGATGAGTGGCTTTACTCTTAGAGATAAAGTGTGAAATGAGTATGTTCAGGAAAATCTTGGAGTAGCTCTAGTGGCAGATAAGATTAGATAGAGTCGCCTTAGATGGTTTGGCCACATAAAGCGTCGACCGTCTGATGTCCCGGTTAGGAGAGTAGATGCATTATATTTACCTTATGTTAAGAAAGGCAGAGGTAGGCCTAAAAAGACTTGGTTAAGATGTATAAAAAATAACCTAAGTATACTTCAATTAAATGAGAATTTGACACATAATAAGACACAATGGAGATGAAGGATTCATATAGCCGACCCCACTTAGTGGGATAAAGGCTTGTTGTTATTGTTGTTGTTGTTGTTTATTTAGTTATTATTATCAGTTTTATTTTTTATTACTATTATGTATTAGTTATTAGTTTATTATTATTTTATTAGCTATTAGTTAGTTATTATTAGTTATTAATTTAGTTATTATTTAGTAATTATTACTTTAATTATTTAGTAATTTATTAGTTAGTTTAGTTTATTAGTTTGTTATTAGTTATAATTATTAGTTTAATTATTTATTAATAGTTTTATTAGTTTTTATTATTTTATTTAATGTTTATTTAGTTATTAGTTTATTTATTTTATTATTTATTATTAGTTTGTTAGTTTTATTAGTTTTATTATTAGTTTTTAGTTATTATTACTTTAGTAATAATTTCTAGTTATTAGGTTTAGTTTTTAGTTATTATTAATTTTTTAGTTAGTTATTAGTTTAGTTAGTTTATCATTAGTTTAGTTTATTAGTTTAGTTTTATTTTTTTTTTATTTAGTTAGTTTTTATTAGTTATTAGTTTTTTAGTTTTTAGTTTAGTTATTATTATTATTTTAGTTATTAGCTTTTAGTTTTACTTTTATTAATTTATTATTATTAGTTAGGATTATTTTTATTAGTTTATTATTAGTTAGTTTTAGTTTTAGTTAGTTTAGTTAGTTATTAGTTTTAGTTAGTAGTTTAGTTTATTTTTTTAGTTATTAGTTTAGTTTTATTATTAGTTAGTTATCAGTTTTTAGTTATGTTTATTAGTTTTATTTAGTTATTAGTTAGTTAGTTTATTATTAGTTAGTTTAGTTTAGTTATTAGGTTTTAGTTTTTTAGTTTGTTTAGTAACTTTTTTAGGTTATTAGGTTTTATTAATTTTTATTAGTTAGTTAGTTTTATTAGTTTTGTTTAGTTAGTTATGTTATTAGTTTATTATTTTAGTTTTAGTTAGTTTAGTTAGTTTACTTTAGTTTTAGTTTTTATAATTAGTTTTAGTTATTAGTTATTTAGTTTAGTCAGTTACTTTTTATTAGTTTTATTTAGTTTGTTTAGTTAGTTATAAATTTAATTAGTTTATTTTATTAGTTATTTATTATTAGTTATTAGGTTTTATTTATTATGTTTTATTTTTATTAGATTATTAGGTTTAGATTTTATTAGTTATTTAGTTTTTTAGTTATTAGTTTAGTTTATTAGCTTTTAGTTAGTTTTATTAGTTTTTAGTTAGTTATTAGTTTTATTATTAGTTATATTTTTTTTTAGTTTTATTGGTTATTAGTTTTTATTAGTTATTAGGTTTATTGGTTTATAGTTTTATTATTATTAGTTATTATTTTAGTTTAGTCATAGTTTTTAGATTGCTTAGTTTTATTAGTTATTAGTTAGTTTAGTTTGTTATTTTATTATTAGTTTTTAGTTTATTAGTTGTTAGATTTTAGTTTTATTAGTTAGTTTGTTAGTTTAGTTAGTTATTATTAGTTATTAGTTTAGTTTTTAGTTTATTATTAGTTATTTAGTTTTCATTATTAGTTTTAGTTATTAGTTTATTATTATTATTAGTTTTATTATTTAATTATTATTATTATTAGTTAGTTAGTTATTATTATTATTATTATTACTATTATTAGTTTTTGTTAGTTATTAGTTTATTTTATTAGTTAGTTTTAGTTTAGTTATTATTTATTATTATTAGTTAATTTTTATTAGTTATTTATTTATTAGTTTAGCTATTAGGTTTTAGTTATTTATTATTAGTTATTATTATTTATTATTAGTTAAGTTATTAATTTAATTATTAGGTTTATTTATTATTATTAGTTATTATTACTTTATTAGTTTATTAGTTTATTTTAGTTGTTATTATTAGTTTATTAGGTTATTAGTTTTAGTTTATTAGTTTTATTATCTATTATTATTATTATTTTTAGTTTAATTATTATTGGTTATTTCTTTTTAATTATTAGTTAGTTATTATTATTAATTATTAATTTATTTTTATTATTACATTATTGGTTTAGTTATTTTTAGTTTACTATTATTAGGTTTTAGTTTTATTATTTAGTTATTTATTAGTTTAGTTTTATTAATGTTTAGTTTAGTTTAGTTATTATTATTACTAGGTTTTATAGGTTTATTAGATTTAGTTAGTTTATTAGTTATTAGTTTAGTTTTATTAGTTTTTAGTTTTAATAGTTAGTTAGGTTATTAGTTATTAGTTATTATTAGTTATTATTAGTTTATTAGTTTTATTATTATTATTAGTTTTAGTTTAGTTATTATTTCTAGCTAGTTATTAGGTTTAGGTTTATTATTTAGTTAGTTATATTAGTTATAAGTTTATTAGGCTTTTAGTTATAATTAGTTATAATTAGTTTTATTCTTTATTATTTATTAGTTTATTAGTTATTAGTTAGTAATTATTAGGTAGTTTATTATTATTAGTTATTTATTTAGTTTATTATTTATTTTTTAGCTATTTATTTTAAATATTATTAGTTTTTATTAAGTTTTATTAGTTATTATTATTATTAGTTATTATTATTATTTAGTTATTAGTTATCAGTTTTAGTTATTAGTTATTAGTAATTTTTATTTGTTATTATTAGTTTATTAGGTTATAGGTTTAGTTTCATTATTATTATTAGTTTATATTAGTTTTTATTAGTCATTATTTATTAGTTATAGTTTTTTTGTTTAGTATTTTTTAGTTTATTAGCTCTAGTTAGGTTTATTATTTAGTTTATTAATTAGTTTTATTAGTTTAGTTATCATTAGTTTAGTTTATTATTAGTTATTAGTTTTTATTAGTTTTTAGTTACTTTTTAGTTACTTAGTTGTTATTAGGTAGTTATTTATTCAGTTATCATTAGTAATTTTTTATTATTAGTTATTAGTTTACTTAGTTTAGTTAGTATTTTATTAGTTTTTTTATTATTAGTTTAATATTATTTTTATTAGTTATTTAGTAATTAGTTATTAATCATTAGTTTATTTTAGGTAGTTTATTAGTTTATTAGTTAGCTTTTTTAGTTATTAGTTAGTTAGTTATTATTATCATTAATTTTAGTTAATTATTAGTTTATTATTTTAGTTATTAGTTAGTTTACTTTATTAGGTTCTATTAGTTTTTATTAGTTATTTAAGTTTCAGTTTAGTTTTTAGTTTAGTTAAATTTTTATTAAGTTTAGTTAATAGTTATTTTATTATTAATTTATTAAATTTCTTTTATTTATTATTAGTTATTTTTAGTTTTAGTTTTATTAGTTTTTTAGTTTTTATTATTAGTATTTAGTTCTTATTAGTTATTAGTTTATTAGTTTTATTTAGTTATTAGTTTTTATAGGTTATTAATTTTTATTTTTTATTAGCTAGTTAGTTATTTATTTTATTAGTTTTTTAATAGTTTAGTTTTATTATTTAGTTTTGTTTATTACTTATTAGTTTAGTTCTTTAGTATATTATTATTAGTTATTTAGTTTTATTATTAGTTATTAGCATATCATTAGTTACTATTTAGTTAGTTTAGTTTAGTTTTTATTAGTTATTAGTTATTTATTAGTTATTATTAGTTTGTTATTAATTTACTATATTAGTTATTAGTTATTAGTTATTATTTTTATTGGTTTTAATTATTATTTTATTTATTATTATTAGTTTAGTTATTATTAGTTTATTAATTTTATTCATTATTAGTTTATTATTTATTATTTATAAGTTATTAGTTATTTAGTTGCTTAGTTTATTAGTTTAGTTTTAATTATTTTTTAATTAATAATAATAATTATTATTATTCATTTAGTTATTATTTATTATTAATTTAATTAGTTATTTAGTTTTAGTTTATTAGTTTTTTAGTTTTAATTAATAGTTATTATTAGTTAGTTTTATTATTAGTTTATTAGTTAGTTAGTTAGTTTAGTTATTATTATTAGGTTTAGTTTATTATTATTAGTTTTATTAATTTTATTTTTATTCTTAGTTATTTTATTAGTTTTATTAGTTATTAGACTTTATTAGTTTTAGTTTATTATTAGATTATTAGATATTAGTTTTAGTTATTTATTATCAGTTATTGTTTTATTAGGTTTTTAATTTTATTTGTATTTATTAGGTTTAGTTTTAGTTTTATTAGTTTATTATTATTATTATTAGTTATTCAATATAAGTTATTATTAGTTTATTTAGTTATTAGTTATTAGTTTTATTAGTTATTATTAGTTTTTTTAGTTTAGTTTTCTTATTAGTTATTAGTTTAGTTAGTTATTTTTATTTTTTTAATAGTTATTATTTATTATTTAATTTTTATTAGTGTATTTAGTTATTTTAGTTAGTTTTTATTAGTTATATTTAGTTAGTTTTATTAGTTTATTAGTTTTATTATTATTAGTTCTTAGTTATTATTTTAGTTTTAGGTGTTATTAGTTATTATTATTATTATTATTAGTTATTAATTTAATTAGTTTTAATTATTATTAGTTATGTTTAGTTTTTAGTTTAATTATTATTTTATTATTATTATTATTAGGTATTATTTTATAGGTAGTTATTTGTTATTATTATTTATTAGTTATTTAGTTTATTAGTTAGTTTTAATTAAGTTTTTAGTTATTTTTAGTTTTTATTAGTTATTAGGTTTATTGCTTTTAGTTATTAATTCTAGTTTTAGTTTTTAGTTTATTAATTTATTAGTTAGTTATTTATTATTTAGGTTAGTTAGTTATTACTTAGTTATTTATTAGTTATTTATTAGTTATTATTAATTATTTATTAGTTTTATTAGGTTTTAGTGTTTAGTTTTAGTTTTTAGTTTATTATTATTATTTTTTAGTTATTATTATTATTAGTTATGAGTTATATTATTATTAGTTTTATTATTATTTTAGTTTTAATTATTAGTTATTAGTTTAGTTTATTAGTTTATTAGTTTTAGTTTTTTTATTAGTTTAGGTTATTATTAGTTATTATTAGTTTTATTAGTTATTAGTTTGCTAGTTTTTATTAGTTTTTATTAGTTATTAGCTATTAGTCATTGTTTATTATTATTAGTTTATTAGTTTATTAGTTAATTAATTATTATTATTAGTTTATTAGTTAATTAATTATTATTATTTAGGGTTTAGGGTTTAGTGTTTAGGATTTAGGATTAAGGTTTTTAGGGTTTAGGGTTAGGGTTTCTTTTTAATTTTTATTATTTCTTTTAAATTAAGTAAACTGATTAGTTTAGATTTATTTAGTTTATTTAGTTTATTTTATTTATTTATTTAGGTTTTTTTATTTTTTTTATTTATATTTAGATTTTTTTAATTTTTATTTAGTTTAGTTTATTTATTTTAGGTTTATTTATTTTAGTTTAGGTTTTTTATTTTAGTTAATTTTTTAGGTTTAGGTTTATTTCTTAGTTTAGTTTTATTTTTATTTTATTTTTTGGTTTTGGTTTTATTTTTTATTTTTAGGTTCAAGTTTAGGTTTTTATTTTATTTCTTTTAAGTTTAGGTTTTATTTCTTAATTTAGGTTTAGGTTTATTTCGTTTAGTTTATTTTAGTTAGTTTAGGTTCAGGTTTAAGTTTAGTTTATTTTAAGTTTAGGTTCAGGTGTTATTTATTTTAGTTTAGTTTATTTTAGTTTATATTTAGGTTTATTTTATTTTTATTTTAGGTTTAGGTTTTTATTTAGTTTAGGGTTTAGGTTTTATTTTTTATTAATTTTTAAGTTTATATTATTTTTATTTTAGGTTTAGTTTTATTTTATTTAGGTTTTTTATTTTTACATTTATTTCATTTTTTAGTCTAGTTTAGGTTTTTAATAATTTCATTTTATTTAGTTTTTATTTTTTATTTTATTATATTATTAAGTTTGGGTTTAGGCTTAGGTTTTTATTTCATCTTATTGTTTTAATTTATTTAAATTTAATTTTAATTATTTATTTTATTTTTAAGTTTTATTTAGTTTAGGTTTAGGATTTTAGGGTTTCTGATTAGTTTATGATTTATGGTTTAAGGTTTAGGGTTATTTTAGTTTAGGTTTAGATTTATTTTATTTAGTTTATTTTGTCTTTATTTTAGGTTTAGTTTTTTTTTAATTTAGGGTTTAAGTTTTCTTTTTTATTTATTTTTAGGTTTTATTATAAGGATTATTATTTAGGTTTAGGTTTATTCTATTTTTATTATATGTTTAGTTTTTATTTTATTTAGGTTTTTAATTTTTAGGTCTATTTTATTTTTGAGTTTAGGTTTAGGTTTATTTAATTTTATTTTAGGTTTAGATTTTTATTTAGTTTATGGTTTAGTTTTTTTAAAAAAAATTTATTGTTAGGTTTATGTCTTTATTTAGTTTTTATTTTATTTTATTTTAGGTTTATTTTATTTTTATTTTATGTTTTGTTTTTATTTTATTTAAGTTTTTTATTTTTATGTTTATTTTATTTTTTAGTTTAGTTTAAGTTTTTAATAATTTTATTTTGGTTTAATTTTTATTTATTATTTTATTTTATTTTTAAGTTTAGGTTTAGGCTTAAGTTTAGGCTTTATGTTTTAGTTTAGGTTTTAAGTTTATCTTATTATTCTATTTTATTTAGTTTTAGGTTTATTTATTTATTTTACTTTTAGGTTTTATTTAGTTTAAGTTTAGGATTTTAGGTTTTTAGGGTTTACGGTTAGTTTAAGGTTTATGGTTTAGACTTTAAGGTTATTTTATTTAGTTTATTTAGGTTTTATTTTAGGTTTAGTTTTTTTTTTTCGTTTAGGGTTTAAGCTTTCTTTTTTATTTATTATTAGGTTTTATTTTTGGGTTTATTTTTTAGGTTTTGGTTTTTATTTAGTTTTTTATTTTATTTTAGGTTTATTTTATTTTTATTTTACATTGAGTTTTTATTTTATTTAGATTTTTTTATATTGAGGATTATTTTATTTTATTTATTTGGTTTATATTTGTATTTATTTTATTTTAGTTTAGTTTTTATTTTATTTTATTTAATTTCTAGGTTTAGGTTTAGGTTTTAGTATAGGTTTTTATTTTTATTTATTTTATTATTTTATTTAGGTTTAGGTTTATTTGTTTATTCATTATTTAGGTTTTATTTAGTTTATGTTTCAATTTTTAGGGTTTAGGGATTAGGGTTTATGGTTTGGGATTTAAGGTGAGTTTTAAGGTTTAATGTTTAGGGTTTAGGGTTTAGGGTTCAGGATTTAGGAGTTAGAGTTTAAGGTTTTAGGGTTATAGTTTTTTATTTACTTATTTATTTTATTATTATTATTATTTAAATTAAGTAAATTGGTGGGATTAAGTTTATTTAGTTTACCTTTAGCTGGCAGAACACTATTTATTTGACAGGATTTTTCATAATTTTAAACCACATTTCATCCGATTGGGCTCATTTTCACAGTCAATTTTACAGTTATTAGTTATTAATTTAGTTAGTTATTATTAGTTTTATTAGTTATTAATACTTAGTTATACCTTAGTTTAGTTATTAGTTTATTAGTTTATTACTTTTTAGTTATTAGTTAGTTTATTAATTTTATTAGTTTATTAGTTTAGTTTTAGTTATTAGTTATTTAGTTTAGTTATTATTAGTTATTTGTTAGTTTTTAGTTATTATTAGTTTTTAGTTAGTTATTATTATTATTATTATTAGTTTATTTTATTTAGTTTTATTATTAGTTATTTTATTATTTTATTAGTTATTAGTTATTAGTTTAGTTGTTAATTAATAGTTTTATTATATTATTATTTAGTTATTAGTTTATTAGTTTAGTTATTAGTTACTAGGTTATTATTAGTTTATTAGTTTAGTTAGTTTAGTTATTAGTTCTTTATTAGTTAGTTTAGTTATTATTAGTTAGTTTTAGTTTTAGTGTATAGTTATTAGTTTATTAGATTTTAGTTATTAGTTAGTTTATTTTATTTTATTAGTTTATTTATTTAGTTTTATTAGTTATTAGTTATTATTTATTAGTTTATTAGTTTAGTTTTTATTTATTATTATTAGTTAGTTATTAGTTAGTTAGTTAGTTTTATTATGTTAGTTATTAGTTATTAGTTTAGTTATTAGTTTTTATTAGTTATTAGTTATTAGTTTATTAGGTTTAATTTTTACTAGGTATTAGTTAATTATTTAGCTATTATTATTAGTACGTTAGTTATTTAGTTATTATTATTAGTTAGTTAGTTATTATTAGTTTATTAGTTTTATTATTTTTTTATTATTTGGTTAGTTAGTTTTATTAGTTATTATTAGTTATTAGTTTATTAGTTTCGTTATTATTTGAGCTAGGTTGGGTTAAGTTGACCAATTAGTCAAATTAGGCTCAATTATGGTTTTGGTCAAGTTCAATAATCAATTTGGAATGAACCTGAGCCATTAGTTACAATCAATTTTGGTTAGATCATGATTTGATTCAATTTGATCTTTTAGGAAAATTTGGGTTAACTTGGATCGAATGGCCAATTTGGCTTAGTTTGGCTCAATTGGTAGTCAAGTCATATTTAAGTATTGATTTTGGGTTGATTCTAATCATTGGTTTCAATTAATTTGATGTAGCATGAGTTTTGGCTAGTTTTGGTTCATTTGGGCTAAGGGTTAACTTGGTCAAATGACTAAGTTGACTTGGTTTGACCCAATAGATTGTAACTGATCATCCTAGGGTAATCAAGAATCATGGAGGAAGGTTTTGGTGAGCTTGGTTCAATCCAATTTAGGTTGGATTGGAAGTTGACTCAAATGAGTCATTTAGGTCACTATGGGTCAACTGGACCTAAGTGGATCAATTGGTTTGGTTTTGGTTTCATTCAAGTTTAGTTGAACTTATATGTGAGCCCTTTATTGAAATATGAATTCAATTACAATCAATTTGGAGTTCAATAGGTTTTGACTCAATTCAAAGTTTTAAGTCAAAAGGGCTAAGTTAGGCTTGACTATGGTTGAATTGAATTTGGTTTAATGATTATAGGTTTCATTTTTATTTGGGTAGATAATTGAATGAATGATTGATTCAAGAGAAAATCCATTAGTTTTGACTTGATCTTGATAGAACTAAGTCCAGAATTAGTTTAAAGGGCTTGGGTAGGTTGGATTTGATTTTTGATATAGTTTGGTTCATTTGAATTTAGATTTCATTTATATTTATGAATATAAATTAAGGAATAATTTATTTATAAAGAAATCAATTGAGTTTGATTTGATCTAAAAGAAGTTTTGGCTAAGCTTATGAATATGGTTCATATGGCTTAGGAAGGGTCTTGGGATTTGAATTTGATTTTGGGTTTCAATCATTTGGAATTAAATTTAAGATATGGATTTAAAATTTGGATTTGAATTTGAGATTTAGTTTGAGATTTAAATATAGGTTTGATTTGAGAAAGTGTATCTAGATTGGGTTTAGGCTATAGGATAGGTGATTTAAAATTTGGATTTGAATTTGAGATTTAGTTTGAGATTTAAATATAGGTTTGATTTGAGAAAGTGTATCTAGATTGGGCTTAGGCTATAGGATAGGTGATTTCCTAGAGTCCTAAGGCATGGCCTAATCCTATATTTAACCCTTCTAAGTCTCTAAGCTTAAGTTAAGTATTCACCTAGTCACTAGAAGTGTCTTATGACTAAGGAGTTCTTAGTGTCTAAAAGAGTCTTAAGTCTAAGAAGAGAAGGTTAAGAGCTCACTCCAAAAGTGAGGTCATCAAAAGACCCCAATAGGTGTGGTGTGACTGACAAGGCACACCACACATATTATCATTGAACAAAATGATCAACAACATCTAGAAGATTGAAAAACTAATAGAAATTATCTATACCTAGACATGAGAGGTAGATAAAATCAGGATCTTAGTGTGATGCAACTCTTTTTATGCTAAGGGCATTAGAGAGAAAGAAAGAATCCACTGGGGATTAAGTACATGAACCTTCCACTAGGGAAGCAGGTTCAAGTTATCCGCTGAGGGATAAGAATTTGAGTTAGATTGTGAATATGATTAATTTTGGTGCGTATCTGCTAGGGATAAGAATCTATAATATGATGGGGATCAAGATTGAATTGATTTTAATTTATTTTATTTTAATTGATGTGGAGGAATATCTGCTAGGGATATGTGCTCGAATCCGCTAGGGATTGGGTATGTGAACCTTTCACTAGGGAAGCGAGTTAATATCGGGGATAAAATTTGATTTCTTTGATTTGTTTGATTAGACTCCACTAGAAAGGTTGGTTTAGTTTGTCATGGCTCAAATGGGGAGAAAGGTTCTAGATTGAGGGCATATTTGTCGGGGATGTACAATCGATTAAATTTGTTTGATTTAGATCTAAGCTCCACTAAGGAGGCTAATTTGATTTACGCCTTGCCGAGGAGAAATTTTGTTTGTCCAATATGTTTAATTTGACTCCATTTGAGAGGTTGATTTTGAATTTATTTTATTATGGATCCTATCAGTGTGCGATGGACCACACTAAGAAGGAGCCACGGGAGCCTTGGCCTGTCTTGGATTTATAAGTCCAAAGGGATAGTCCTCCTACCATAAGGTAGGACTATCTAACCTAAGAGGATGCCTTTCGGTGTGCAATGACTGTACTAGAAAGCAAGCGTAGCAGACTTACATCTTCCAAAGTAGGGATCAACCATTGGGGTGATCTGTAGATGGCACAACAAATCAATCCCGACCTAGGGTGACTATCTGAGTGAATGCCATTATGGACTCATATCGACTCAAACATAGTCAGATTTAATTAAATTTAATTAGATTTGATTTGAATTAATTTAATTTAATTTAATGTACAATGCTATGGACCTTGTTGGCACGTGATGGACTTATTGAAAGGGGCTATGACGGCCTTGACCTGTCTCAGATTTATAAATCCAAAGGGGTAGTCTACCAGCCACAAGGTAGGACTATCTGGCCTAAGGGTTGCCTTTCAGTATACAATAGTTATACTAAGAAGAAAGCGTAGTAGACTTACATCTTTCAAAGTAAGAATTAGTAATTGGGGTGATTTGTCAATGGCGCAACAAATCAAACCCTACCTAAGGCGACTACTGAGTGAGCACCGCTGGGGAGCATACCTCAACTCAAGAGTAGTCCTGATGATTAATTTGATTTATATTTGATTTTATTTAATTTGGTGTGCCATGTTATGGTCCCTATTAGAGTGCGGTGGACTTACTGAGAGGGGGTTATGTCAGCCTTGTATCTCAGATTTACAAATTCAAAAGGGTAGTCTACCAACCACAAGGTAGGACTATCTGGCCTAAGGGTTGCCTTTCGGTGTGCAATGGTTATACTAGAAAGAAAGTATAGCAGACTTACATCAACCAAAGTAAGGATTAGCCGTTGGGGTAATCTATCAATGGCGCAACAAATCGATCTCGACCTAGGTGACTATTTGAGCGAATGCCACTGTGGACTCATATCGACTCAAGAATAGTTAGAATTAATTTAAGATTGACCCCGGTGTGCGATGGATCTACTAAGAAGAAGTTATCGACAGCCAATCTTAGGTTTACCAATCCAAAGGGATAGTCTACTAGTTGTTAGGTAGAATTAACCAACCTAAGGGGTGCATTTCGGTTTGCAATGATCAAGTTAGGAAGAAAGATCGATGCTCATATCTTTCTAAATAAGGAACCACTGGGGTGATCAGTTTCTTACGCAACAAATCAGCGACTTAAGGCTGTCCGTCAACTTGCAACGATCATGTTGGAAAGAATGCATAATAGACTTATATCTTTGAAAGCAAAGATGACTGTCTGGGTGACTCATAGGTGGCACAACAAGTTGAACCCAACCTAAGGATGACTACTGAGAGAGTGATGCCCCGAGGACTCATCTCAGCTCAAAAGTGGTCAGGAGATTCCTATAGAGAATTTTGTTGACACTGCCCTAAAGATAGGATGCCTGCTTGGGAAAGGGGCCACTGGAGGCTTGAATTTCTAATGCACAAGCAAAAATATATTTTGTTTATTTTATATTTGCGTGGACCCTATTGGTTTGCGAAGGACCACACTGAGAAAGAGCTTATATCAGCCTAGTCCCTCAGATTACTGGACCAAGGGAGAATGTGCGCTTTCGCTGAACAAATTCTCCAACCACAGGGGTAGTTACTAAAGAATGGACTGTCCAATCCAAAATAACCAAGGTAGTGTCTAAATGGGGTTGCTAAGTACCTGATCCAAATAGAGTGCCCACAAGGGAAGTGCCACTAGGGGCTTTATCCAAAAATCTGTAAAAGAAAGTGTGTAGGAATTTGGTGGCCAACTCAAGGAGAAAGTGCAGGGACTCATATCTGCTAAGAGTGGTGTATCCACTGGGTGGGTTGTCGTCAGCATGGTGATAACCAACCAACTTAAGGTGCCCATTGATTTATTATAATTAATCTAGAAAGAAGGCATGTAGGCTTACATCTCTCTCTCTAAAGCATAACGATCATTTGGGATTATGCGTCTTGACGATGGGGCTATCCGACTTAGGGTGACTACTAAACAAGAAGTCATGTGTAAGGACTAGACCCAAGCTAAAAGTAGTTAGGAGGAAAAGAGCCATTGGGGGACTTATCCTAAACCTCAAATATACTCAACCTAGTCCATGCATATTAGCTAGTCCAAGAAGGCGGACCCTCTTAAACAAAGTCAACATAGGGTAGCTTACCGGCTGCGCAGTAAGGCCTACCAAACTAACAAGGCGCTCATTGGTTTGCAATGGTCAACTCAGGAAGAAAGTGCGGGGACTCACATCTGTCAGACAAGTGAACACTAGGGTGACACACTAGTAAGGTAGCATGTCAGCCTGACCTAAAGCAGCTAATGAGTGAGTGCCACAAGGGGATTTATCCCACATCAAATTTGCCCGAGATAAAAGATATATGTTTATTTTATATGTGGTATGTGTAATTTATGCTGATGTTGTGTTACTAAGGATAGGATGCCGCTAAGGTTCCTTACACCTACCCTAAACACATCATGGTGGATTCGCAAGCAAAGATATTTCTCAACACAGAAGAGATGAAATTTGAGATAAAAAGAAAATTTATTGATAATCATTTCGGAACGTGATTTATGGATAGTATTTTTCTAGGTAGAGCCCATTGATTGGAAGTATTGGGTGTTATCCTTTATAATTTATGAGTTAATAAGATCCTCCTTGGTAGGCCTTCTCTATGGCATAAGAGCCTTCCCAGGTGGGTTCAAACTTGCCTCCCATCTTTCGACGGGAAATAATTGGTCTCCTTAGAACTAAAATAAGCTCTCCTACTTAAAAAGCTCTAGGATGGACCAACTTGTTATGAGCTTGAATCATCTTGGCTTTGAATAACTCGAGATTTTGGCATGCCCGTAGGTGCTCTCCTCCAAACCTTGGAGCTCTTCTAACTGCAACTTGGCATTCTATTCTATCAAGATCTTATTACCCATAGCTATCCTTAACGATGGGAGTTTGACCTCTAATGGTAGCACGACTTTGGATGCATACACTAAAGAGAAAGGGGTGGACTGTGTTGGAGTTTTATAGGTGGTGAACAAGGCTTCAACCAACTATTTTGTTGTCATCTTGTAAATGAAATGAGAATTCCCATTCTATATCTTTTTATGTCTCTAGGAAAAATTGTTGATTTTAGTGCTCTTGAATGTTGTACCATTATTGGATATAATTCACAGAGGCATTCCGAACCTAAGTGCAATATGGTTCCTGAAAAACTGTGGCACATGCTGACTTGTGACCTTTCTAACTGGGATTACCTTCACCCACTTGAAAAAGTAGTCAGTAGTAGCTAGGATGAATCAATGACCTTTAGAAGAAGGAGGATCGATCAGACCCACAATGTCAGTACCCCAACACTCGAATGGCCATGAAGCTAATGTTAGATAGAAAATATTGGGTGGTTGGTGTAGAACCACACCATCTACTTGACACTGATGGCAATGCATGGCTTCCATGTAATCAGTAATCATCGTAGGCCAATAGTATCCTAGTCTATTGATTTTGGCTTTCATCTTCGGACCGGATTGATGTGCTCCGCATAAACCTGAATGCACCTCAGTCATAATACTATTGGCTTCATGTTTGTCCAGACAACATAACCACATATGATCGAAGGACCGTTGGTATAAGGTGCCACCCATGAGAGCATAAGAAAGGGCTCTTTGCTTCACTTGATTTCTCTTGATGTAGTTTACCTATATTTAAATAATCTATGAATGGTTGCCTCTAATCTAACTCCTCGTCCTTTGTGGCCATGGAAACCTTCCCTTTAAGAGAGAATCTCTTGATGAGTTCAGCATCAATAAGGGATAAGACTTATCTATTACCCTTATTTGAATGCACTCATCTTCCAGACATGCCAACTATTTAGCAAGCTTGGCTAATGCATATGCTACTACATTTTCTCCTTGAGAAATCTTATAAATGGTAACCTCTAGGATTTAAGCCAACTACTTAGTGTACTTGTGGTAATGATGGATCTTAGGCTTTAGAACTTTATAGGACTCAGCGATTTGGTTGATGATGAGCTAAAAATCCTCAAAGATGTTGATGCTCTAGACGTATAGTGTAATGACTAACTCCAGATTGATAATTAGAGCCTCATATTTGACTTCATTATTGGTACATGGGCTGGAAATATGATATGAGAATCTTACACATCTTGGTCTAGAGTTAGGAGAATTATTCCTACCCCTGCCTTTTCTGGAAGAGTAGATCATGGTTCTTCTCCTTTTGAAAGGTCATCAAAATACATCTCCCAGTGGTTAATGCTAGTGTCCCCTAAGTTCATGATTTGTTCATTGGGGAGGTCATCACTAAGCAGAGAATCAGCAAGAAGTGGGTGTGCTGCTAAAAAATCTACTAGTGCATGCCCTTTCACTACACGGAGAGGTACAAATGTGATGTCAAACTCAGACAAAATCATGGACCAACACGCCAACCGTCTGGATAGCATCGGCTGTGTCATGAGATATTGCAGTGGATTGATTCTGGAGACCAGATTCACTTTATGTGAAAGCATGTAGTGTCGTAGCTTTTGGGATGCAAAGATTAAAGCTAGGCAGTGCTTTTCAGTAAGTGCCATAACTTTTAGTTTAGTTATTATTAGTTATTTATTATTAGTTATTAGTTAGTTTTTAGTTTATTAGTTATTTAGTTTATTAGTTTAGTGTAATTTTTTTTGTCTTAGTTTAGTTATTTAGTTATTATTATTAGGTTTTTAGTTTTAGTTAGTTTTACTTATTAGTTTATTAGTTAGTTTTTAATTTAGTTAGTTTTATTTTATTAGTTATTATTATTATTAGTTTATTATTAGTTATTAATTTCTTAATTTTTATTAATTTAAACTTATTATTATAAGTTATTATTCTTAGGTATTACTTTATTAGGTTTGTTAGTTTAGTTTATTAGTTAGTTATTAGTTAGTTTTAGTTTATTAGTTTTATTAATTATTTAGTATTAGTTTTATTAGTTTATTAGTTTATTAGTTTTATTTGTTTTTTAGTAGTTAGTTATTTATTAGTTAGCTTATTAGTTTATTTAGTTAATAGATTATTAGGATTTTAATTAGTTTAGTTATTTTAGTTTTTTTTATTAGTTTTATATTTAATTATTATTATTATTATTATTTAGTTTAGCTTTTAGTTTATTAGTGATTTTATTATTACTTTAGATATTACTTTTTTTAATTTTAGTAAGTATTTATTAGTTTAGTTTTTATTAGTTATTAGTTAGTTATTATTATTAGTTTTAGTTATTATTAGTTAGTTTTTAGTTAGTTTATTATTAGTAATTTGTTATTAGTTTTAGTTAGGTTAGTTATTTATTAGTTATTATTATTAGTTATTATTATTATTACTTTTAGTTTATTGGTTTATTAGTTTAGTAGTTTTTTAGTTTGTTAGGTTTTATTATTAGTTAGGTTAGTTGGTTTTATTAGTTATTAGTTTTCTTTAGTTATTTAGTTATTAGTTATTTAGTTTATTATTATTAGTTATTATTAGTTAGTTTATTAGTTAGTTAGTTTAGTTTATTTTTATTATTATTAGTTATTATTAGTTGTTAGTTTATTAGTTTAGTTAGTTATATTAGTTTTTTTTTATTTGGATTAGTTTTCAATTTATTATTGGTTTATATTATTAGGTTTTATTATTAATTAGTTTTAGTTATTATTTATTATTATTTTTATTATTTTTATTAGGTTATTAGTTTATTAGTTATTTTGTAGTTATTAGTTTAGTGATTATTAGTTAGTTTATTTATTAGTTTTTAGGTTTTTAGTTTAGTTTATTAGTTATTAGTTTAGTTATTATTAGTTTATTAGTTATTATTTTATTTATTAGTTATTTATTAGTTAGTTAGTTTTAGTTTTGTTTATTATTTTTATTATTAATTTAGTTAGTATTTAGCTATTAGTTTATTAGTTTTATTAGTTTTTTTAGTTTATTAGTTTAGGTTATTATTAGTTATTAGTTTTATTATTTTATTATTAGTTATTATTTAGTTTTTGTTTTTGTTATTATATCTAGTTATTATTATTAGTTTATTATTAGTTATTAGATTGGTTTAGTTTATTAGTTATTAGTTTATTAGGTTTATTATTAGTTATTATTAGTTAATTAGTTAGATTATTTTTTATTATTTATTAGTTTATTTGTTAGGTTTTCTAGTTAGTTATTAGTTATTACTTATTAGTTTTATTAATTATTAGTTATTAGCTTTTTTAGTTTATTATTAGTTATTAGTTAGATATTTTATTAGTTTAGTTTTATTTGTTATTTAGTTATTAGGTTTAGTTAGTTATTATTAGTTTTAGTTATTAGTTTATAAGTTAGTTAGTTTAGCTTAGTTTATTAGTTTATTTAGTTTTTATTAGTTATTAATTAATATTTTTAGTTTTAGTTTATTAGTTATTAATTTAGTTATTAGTTATTAGTTTTTTGTTTTAGTTATTATTAGGTTTAGGTTTTGATTTAGTTATTAGTTTGTTATTTATTTTATTAGTTTAGTATTATTATTTATTAGTTTTATTAGTTTAGTTATTAACTAGTTATTAGTTTAGTTTTTTATTTAGTTATTATTATTAGTTATTAGTTAGTTTTTGTTAGTATTAGTTTAGTTGGTTTTTTATTAGTTTTAGTTTAGTTGGTTTTATTAGTTTATTAGTTATTTTAGTTATTATTTATTAGTTATTTAGTTTATTAGTTTATATTTCTATTATGATTTATTTTAATTTTTATTATTAGTTATTAGTTAGTTAGTTTTTACTAGTTTATTTATTTATTATTAGTTATTATTTATTAATTATTATTAGTTCATTTATTAGTTTAGTTAGTTTATTTAGTTTTATTAGTTTATTAATTTAGTTTTATTAATTAGTTTATTATTATTTAGTTTTAGTTTTATATTTTTTTAATTTGGTATTTTATTTATTATTAGTTAGTTATTAATATTATTAGGTTATTAGTTTTTAGTTTTATTAATTATTAGTTATTATTTATTATTAATTTTATTATTAGTTATTTAGTTATTAGTTTTTAGTTATTATTATTAGTTTATTAGTTTTTATTTAGTTTTAGTTATTTAGGTTTTTATTAGTTAGTTATTTAGTTTTTAATTATTAGTTATTATTAGTTTAGTTATTTAGGTTATTAGTTTGGTTAGTTATTAGTTATTAGTTATTATTTTAGGTTATTAATTTATTAGTTTAGTTATTAGTTTAGTTATTATTAGTTATTTAGTTATTCATTATTAGTTATTAGTTTATTATTATTAAGTTTAGTTTAGTTTTATTTGTTATCATTATTAGTTATTATTAGTTAGTTAGTTAGTTTGTTATTAATTATGATAATTAGTTTAGGTTTAGTTCATTATTATTAGTTAATTATTATTTCAATATTAGATAGTTATTATTAGTCAGTTTATTATTAGTTATTATTATTAATTATTAGTTTATTAGTTAGTCAATAGTTATTAACTATTAGTTAGTTTTATTATTATTATTAGTTTTAGCTATTAGTTATTATTAGTTAGTTAGTTTATTAGTTATTAGTTTTTAGTTTAGTTAGTTAGTTATCATTAGTGATTAGTTTTGTTTTTTTATTACTTAGTTTATTATTACTATTAGTTTAGTTTATTTATTATTAGTTATTAGTTTTTAGTTAGTTTTTATTAGTTATTAGCTATTATTAGTTTTATTAGTTAGTTATTAGTTATTAGTTTATTATTTATTATTAGTTATTAGTTTAGTTAGTTTTTAGTTTAGTTATTATTAGTTTTTTATTAGTTATTAGTTAGTTATTTTGTTTGTTAGTTTTAGTAGCTAGTTTTTAGTTTATTATTAGTTAATAGTTTTTATTATTTAGTTAATTATTAGTATATTAGTTTAGTTATTTTATTTTTTATTTACTTACTAGTTTATTAGTTTCAGTTATTAATTTTGAGATTAATTTTATTAGTTTAGTTATTAGTTATTTAGTTTATTATTAGTTAGTTTTTTAGTTTTTATTAGTTATTGTTAGTTATTAGTTTTAGTTATTAGTTAGTTAGTTTATTAGTTATAATTTTATTAATTATTGGTTATTTAGTTTATTAGTTTAGCTATTTATTTTGTTATTAGTTTATTAGTTTATAGTTAGTTATTTTACTTTTTATTAGTAATTATTAGTTTATTATTTTTTTATTAGTTTTATTAGTTATTTATTATTAATTAGTTATTTAGTTTAGTTTATTAGTTATTTTAGTTATTAGTTTTATTAGTTTTATTATTAGTTAGTTATTATTATTAGTTTATTAGTTATTAGTTATTTATTATCAGTTATTATTAGTTATTAGTTTATTTCTTTATTAGTTATTATTAGTTATTAGTTATTTTAGTTATTATTAGTTATTATTAGTTATAAGTTTTAGTTAGTTTTTATTAGTTAGTTATTATATTTTTTGTTATTATTTATTATTTTTTTAGGTTAGTTATTTAGTTAGTTTTATTATTATTTATTAGTTATTAGTTAATTAGTTAATTAGTTTTTTAGTTTTTATTTTATTTTTATTAGTTATTTGCTTAGTTATTATTAGTTAGTTTTTAGTTTAATTATTAATAGGTTTATTAGTTATTAGTTTTATTATTAGCGGTTATTATTTTTTGAAAATTATTTATTATTTTTATTATTAATTATTATATTATTATTATTAGTTTTATTATTTATTATATTAAATTTAGTTAGTTATTATTAGTTTTAGTTAATTATTATTTATTATTTATTTATTATTAGTTATTAGTTTATTTATTATTTGTTTAGTTTATTAATTATTAGTTAGTTTTGTTATTAGTTTAGTTTTTAGTTATTTGTAGTTAGTTGTTTAATTATTAGTTTTATTAGTTTTAGGTTTAGTTTTAGTTAGTTATTAAGGTTTTATTAGTTAGTAATTATTAGTTAGGTTTATTAGTTATTAGTTTATTATTATTAGTTAGTTATTAGTTATTCATTATTATTTTTAGTTAGTTTAGTTAGTTTTATTACTATTATTATTATTATTTTTTATTATTAGTTAGTTTATTAGTTTATTAGTTAGTTAGTTTTAGTTTAGTTTTATTAGTTATTTTTAGTTAGTTATTATTATTAGTTAGCTATTTTTTATTATTAATTTATTAGTTAGTTATTAATATTTATTTATTAGTTAGTTAGTTTTATTATTTAGTTTTTATTTTATTAATTTTAGTTAGTTATTGGTTTTTTTAGTTTTTTTTCTTTTTAGTTAGTTTTTTATTATAGTTTAGTTGGTTTATTTTATTTAGTTAGTTTGAGTTATTATTTTAGGTTATTAGTTTAGTTATTATTTAGTTTAGTTATTTATTATTAGTTATTTATTATTTAGTTCAATTAATTTTTATTAGATAGTTTTTTATTATTAGTTATTATTAGTTAGTTATTAATAAGCTAGTTATTAGTTTATTTATTTTATTATTAGTTATTTTTATTATTTAGTTATTAGTTTACTTATTATTATTAGTTAATATTTATTAATTTAGTTTTTAGTTTAGTTATTATTAGTTAGTTTGGTTTAATTAGTTAGTTTTTAGTAGTTAGTTTACTTAGTTATTAATATTAGTCATTAGTTAGTTGGTTATTAGCTTTATTTTTTACTTTTAGGTTTTAGTTTAGTTTCATTGGTTTAGTTTATTAGTTCATTTTATTAGTTATTATTATTTTAGTTTTAGTTAGCCTTTAAGTAGTTTTAATTTTAGGATTAGTTATTAGTTATTAGTTTTTATTAGTTAGTTTATTAGTTAATTAGTTTTAGTTATTAGGTTTTCAATTTTTTTAAGTTTTAGTTATTAGTTATTAGTTAGTTATTTATTAGTTTAGTTTATTAATTATTAGTTTAGTTATTACTAGTTGTTTAATTATTAGTTATTAGTTTATTTAGTCATTATTAGGCTTATTAGTTATTAGTTTTAGTTTATTTATTAGTTAGTTATTTAGTTTTATTATTATTGGTTATTTTTTAGTTTGGTTATTTAGTTTATTGGTTTAGTTAGTTATTAGTTTAGTTTTAATTAGTTTAGTTTTTTTAGCTTTTTTTGGTTTAGTTATTAGTTTTAGTTATTGGTTTATTGGTTAATTTGGTTATTATTTAGTTATTTAGTTTTGGTTAGGTAGTTTTTTTACTTATTAGTTTATTTAGTTATTAGTTAGTTATTATTTTATTAGTTTATTAGTTATTAGTTTAAAAGTGTTTAGTTTATTATTTTATTAGTTTTAGTTAGTCAATTTTATTAGTTTTTATTAGTTATTTAGTTTATTATTAGTTTTTAGTTAGTTATTTATTTAGTTTTTGTTATTATTAGTAAGTTATTTTTATTTTTAGTTTATTAGTTTAATTAATTTATTAGTTTATTAGTTTAATTAGTTCTTATTATTAGTTATTAGTTATTCATTTAGTTAGTTTGTTTATTAGTTAGTTATTTTTATTATTAGTTTAGTTATTTAGTTTAGTTTTTTAGTTTTATTTTTTAGTTAGTTAGTTTATTATTAGTTTTAGTTTTTATTTATTAGTTAGTTTTATTAGTTTTATTAGTTTTAGTTATTAGGTTTAGTTTTATTATTAGTTATTAGTTATTATTAATTATTGTTATTATTAGTTATTAGTTTATTTTATTAGTTTTATTAGTTTTTAGTTTAGTAAGTTTTATTAGTTTGTTATTTAGTTATTATTAATTAGTTATTTAGTTAGTTATTTATTTATTTATTATTATTATTAGTTAGTTATTATTTAGTTTATTATTAGTTATTATTAGTTAGTTATTATTGGTTAGTGAGTTATTATAAGTTAGTTATTTATTTAGTTTATTAGATTTAGTTGTTTAGTTATTATTATTTAGTTTTTTTAATTTTAGTTAGTTATTAGTTTATTATTTTTAGTTATTATTAGTTTTTTATTAGTTATTAGTGTAGTTGGTTTTAGTTTTTATTGGTTTTTTATTGGTTATTATTAGCTATTAGTTATTATTGGTTAGTTATTGGTTTATTAGTTGGTTTTAGTTATTATTATTAATTAATTTAGTTTTATTAGTTTATTAGTTTTTATTTGGTTATTATTATTATTAGTTTTTTTAGTTAGTTTTATTTATTTAGTTTATTAGTTTATTAGTTTTTTTATTATTTTTTATTGGTTATTTAGTTGGTTATTAGTTTTATTAGTAATTTATTAGTTTTATTTATTATTGGTTTAATTATTGGTTTAGTTTATTAGTTTATTATTAGTTGGTTATTAGTTAGTTAATAGTTTAATTGGTTATTAGTTTTTATTTTATTAGTTTATTAGTTAGTTATTATTAATTTTATTAATTTTTTAGTTAGATATTAGTTATTTATTTAGTTATTATTATTATTATTTTTAGTTATTTATTATTAGTTAGTTATTATTAGTTATTAGTTTAGTTTTATTAATTTTATTAGTTTATTTAGTTGGTTTATTAGTTTTTTTTAGTTATTAGTTATTAGTTTAGTTTTAGTTATTTTTATTAGTTATTAGTTATTATTAGTTTATTGGGTTTTAGTTTATTAGTTTTTTAGTTTTATTTATGGTTGGTTTTTTAGTTTATTTATTTTAGTTAGTTTATTAGTTATTTAGGTTTATCATTATTAATTCTTATTAGTTATTTCATTATTTTTTGGTTAGTTATTATTATTAGTTTATTATTAGTTATTTTATTTTATTAGTTTTTATTAGTTATTATTATTATTATTATTATTATGGTTATTGGTTATTAGTTATAGTTATTATTTATTGGTTATTAGTTTAGATATTATTAGTTTAGTTTAGTTTTTATTATTTAGTTATTAGTTTGGTTATTTTGGTTTTATTAGTTAGTTATTATTATTTTATTATTATTTATTTATTTATTATTATTAGTTATTAGTTTATTTATTATTTAGTTATTTAATTTTAGTTTTTTATTATTAGTCGTTTAGTTTATTATTATTAGTTTTAAGTTTATTAGTTGGTTTATTAGTTTAGTTATTTTGTTTTAGTTTTTGGTTAGTTTTTTATTAGTTATTTAGTTATTATTAGTTATTAGTTAGTTATTATTATTAGTTATTTTAGTTAGTTATTAGTTAGTTAGTTATTATTAGTTATTAGTTTTAGTTAAGTTTAGTTTTAATTATTATTTAGCTTATTAGGTTTTATTAGTAGTTATTATTAGTTCATTTTTTCAGTTATTTAGTTATTTAGTTATTATTTATTAGTTTTTTAGTTTATTATTATTATTATTATTATTATTATTATTATTATTATTATTATTAGTTTATTAGTTATTAATTAGTTTTTATTATTAGTTATTAGGTTTATTATTAGTTAGTTAGTTTTTAGGTTTTTATTAGTTTTATTATTATTATTTTAGTTATTAGTTTTAGTTTATTATTTTTTAGTTTAGTTATTTAGTTATTAGTTCTTTTTTTAGTTTAATTTTTTTATTTATTTTAGTTAGTTTAATTTATTAGTTAGTTATTATTAATAATTTTAGTTAGTTTTTATTAGTTATTTAGCTTAGTAATTAGTTTTTGTTTTACTTTTTTAGTTTTTATTATTTCTTATTAGTTTTGTTATTAGTCTTAGTTTTATTATTATTAGTTATTATGTTTTTTATTAGTTTTATTAGTTATTATTTGTTAGTTAGTTTTAGTTAGATTATTTATTTATTAGTTATTATTAGTTATTAATTATTAGTTTTAATTTTTTATTACTTAGTTTTATTAGTTTATTATTAGTTATTATTAGTTTTAAATTATTTTTTTATTTATATTATTTATTATTATTAGGTTAATTAGTTAATTAGTTTTTAATTTAGTTATTAGGTTTAGTTTTTAGTCAATTAGTTTTTTATTAGTTTATTAGGTTTTATTATTTAGTTATTTAGTTTAGTTATTTATTATTAGTTTTAATATTAGGTTTAGTAATTATTTTTATTATTAGTTAGTTATTAATAGTTTTATTAGTTAGTTTTATTATTATCACTTAGTTTAGTTATTAGTTATTTAGTTAGTTTTTATTAGTTTTAATTATTTAGTTCTTAGGTTTTAGTTATTTTTATTAGTTTAGTTTATTAGGTTTTTTATTAGTTTTATTATTTTTTTATTTAGTTATTTTTTATTAGTTAGTTAGTTATTTAGTTTTATTAGTTATTATTATTTAGTTGTTAGTTTAGTTTATTAGTTTTTTTTAGTTAGTTTTAGTTTTTTTAATTTTTTAGTTTAGTTATTTAGTTTTTTTATTATTAGTTATTAGTTAGTTAGTTATTATTAGTTATTAGTTTTTAGTTAGTTAGTTTATTTTTTAAGTTTTATTAGTTATTATTAGTTTTTTTAGTTATTTATTATTAGTTTTTTTGGTTTTGTTAGTTATTAGTTAGTTATTTATTATTAGGTTTTTTAGTTATTTATTATTAAATTTATTATTATTTAGTTAGTTAGTTTTAGGTTTATTAGGTAGTTTAGTTTTATTAGTTTTATTTTATTAGTTATTATTAGTTTATTTATTATTAGTTATTAGTTTAGGTTTAGTTAGTTATTATTAGTTTAGTTTGTAGGTTTTTTATTAGTTATTAGTTTATTTTTTATTTATTTATTTAATTATTATTAGTTAGTTTTTATTAGTTATTTGTTTAGGTTTTTATTATTAGTTAGTTATTAGTTATTATTTTAGGTTAGGTTTATTAGTTAGTTCTTAGTTATTAGTTTTAGTTATTTAGTTATTTGTTATTAGTTATTATTAGTTTTAAATTATTATTTTTATTTATAGTATTTATTATTAGGTTCATTAGTTAGATAGTTTTTAGTTTAGTTATTAGGTTTAGTTTTTAGTTAGTTAGTTTTTTATTAGTTTATTAGGTTTTATTATTTAGTTATTTAGTTTAGTTATTTATTACTAGTTTTATTATTAGGTTTAGTAATTATTTTTATTATTAGTTAGTTATCAATAGTTTTATTAGTTAGTTTTATTATTATCAATTAGTTTAGTTATTAGTTATTTTGTTAGGTTTTATTAGTTTTAATTATTTAGTTCTTAGGTTTTAGTTAGTTATTTTTATTAATTTAGTTTATTAGGTTTTTTATTAGTTTTATTAGTTTTTTATTTAATTATTTACTATTAGTTAGTTAATTATTTAGTTTTATTAGTTATTATTATCTAGTTATTATTTTAGTTTATTAGTTTTTTATTAGTTAGTCTTAGTTTTTTAATTTTTTATTATTTAGTTTTTTAGTTATTAGTTTTGGTTAGTTTATTAGTATTAGTTATTAGTTTATTAGTTATTAGTTTTTAATTAGTTAGTTTAGTTTTTTAAGTTTTATTAGTTATTATTACTTTTTTTAGTTATTTATTATTAAATTTATTATTATTTAGTTAGTTAGTTTTAGGTTTATTAGGTAGTTTAGTTTTATTAGTTTTATTTTATTAGTTATTATTTGTTTATTTGTTATTAGTTATTAGTTTCGGTTTAGTTAGTTTATTATTAGTTTGTAGGTTTTATTATTAGTTATTAGTTTAGTTTTATTTGTTTATTTAGTTATTATTTAGTTTTTTTTATTAGTTATTAGTTTAGGTTTTTTTATTATTAGTTATTATTATTTTTTAGGTTAGGTTTATTAGTTAGTTCTTAGTTATTATTTATTATTGGTTTAGTTATTTAGTTATTTGTTATTAGTTATTATTAATTGTTATTATTTATTAGTTTTATTTAGTTTTAGTTTAGTTTGGTTATTATTTATTTATTTAGTTTATTATTTTTTAGTTTATTTGTTTATTGGTTATTGGTTATTAGTTATTGGTTTTTTGTTTTAGTTATTAATTTATTATTTAGTTTAGTTGTTAATTTATTATTAGTTATTAGTTATTAGTTTAATTATTTTTAGTTTTGGTTTTTTTGGTTATTATTTATTATTTTATTATTATTATTATTTTTATTATTTTATTTAGTTTAGTTATTATTTTATTATTTTAGTAGTTTTTGGTTTATTATTATTATTATTATTTATTATTAGTTATTATTATTTAGTTTATTAATTATTAGTTTGGTTATTATTTAGTTTAGTTATTATTTTTATTAGTTTATTAGTTTAGTTATTATTATTATTTATTAGTTAGTTATTATTGGTTTAGTTAGTTAGTTTTAGTTATGTTTTTTATTAGTTTTATTTATTGGTTATTGGTTTGGTTTATTAGTTTATTAGTTATTTATTTAGTTGGTTATTATTAATTATTGGTTTATTTTTTTAGTTGGTTATTAGGTTTGGTTATTAGTTATTTTAGTTAGTTTATTTGGTTTTTTATAAGTTTTAGTTATTTTCTTTAATATTATTAGTTATTATTATTTATTATTTATTAGTTATTTTTTATTTATTAGTTTGGTTATTATTTATTATTATAATTGTTATTTTTTAGTTGGTTATTTTTATTATTGTTTTTATTATTATTTTTATTAATTATTATTTAATTAGTTTTATTATAGTTTTTTAGTTTATTTTGATTATTAGTTTTTGATTAGATATTAATTAGTTATTAGTTTAATTTAGTTTTTAGTTATTATTAGTTTATTGGTTTATTAGTTATTTAGTTTATTGGTTTTATTATTTATTATATTTATTATCAGTTATTAGTTTTTTAGTAATATTATTTTATTAGCTATTAGTTTAGTTAGTTTAGCTAATTTATTATTAGTTAATATTAGTTATTATTTTATAAATTTTAGTTATTTATTTTTCATTAGTTAGTTATTTAGTTATTTTATTAGTTTAGTTAGTTCAATTATTATTATTATTATTATTATTTAGTTTATTAGTTTTAGTTATTTATTTATTTAGTTATTTAGTTTTATTAATATTTATTAATTTATTAGTTTTATTTATTATTATTATTATTATTATTATTATTATTATTATTATTTAGTTATTAGTTAGTTTTTATTTAGTTATTAGTTTAGTTATTTATTAATTAACTTAGTTATTATTAGTTTTAGTTTAGTTTTTTATATTTTTTATTTAGTTATTATTAACACTACCTTTTGGGTCCCAAGTCGGGATGTGAAAAGTGGAGGCTTTGCGATGGTAGACGTAAAACTTGTCAAAATAATCATGACATGAATCCTTTAAATCTTTTATTAATGCTAGCGTCCCCAGAAGCAATGCATGTATGGCGAATATAGTGAAAAAATGTGCAAGGCCTCAGATTGTGCGATTAAATAGGGTTCCCACATTATGGATGGACGGATAAAGAAGTTAATGAAACTAGAATTAGGTTAGGATCTTGGAATATAGGTACTCTAAATTAATGAATTAATTAGATATTATGGTTCATATAAAGATAAATATTTTATGTGTTTAAGAAACTAAATGGGTTGGGAGAAGGCCAAGGAGATAGTTTAGGTTTTAAACTTTGGTATTGGTAGAAACTAGAAATGGTGTAGGTGATTATAGATAAAAGTTTGAAAGATAATGTTATAAATATTAATAGATGTGGAGATAGAATTATAGCTTTAAAGATTATTGTTGAAACTAAGATTATCAATGCTATAAGTGTTTATGTAGGTTTGGATGTATGCTCAAAAGAAAATTTTGGAATGAATTAGAGGATTAATACCTCTTGAATAAAAGTATTTATTGGAGGAGATTTAAATGGACATGTTGGTAGAGTGGTAGAAGATTTTAAAAGTATTCATGGTGGTTATGGATTTGGAGTGACTAATGAAGAAGGTAGGACTATATTAGATTTTGCTTTAGCTTATGATTTTGTAGTTGCTAATACTTTATTTAAGAAAAGAGAAAAACATATTATTACTTATAAAAATGGATCTATTAAAACACAGATTGATTATTTTCTAATAAGAAAAATAGATCGTTTAGAGTGTAAAGATTGTAAGGTCATTCCAAGTGAAAGTTTAAGTACCCAACATCGATTATTAGTTTTAGATTTTAAGATGAAAGATTGTAAGAAAAATAAATCAATTATTATCCTAGGATTAGATGGGGATGCTTAAAGAACACATATAAAATATTTTTAAGAGCAAGCTACAAGAGCTTAATATTTGGGATGTTCATAAGGAATGTTATGTGGGAAAAAGTAGCAAGTGAAATGAAGCAAGTTGCTAAAATTGGAGAATCAAAAGGAAAAACTTCTTTTAATAAAATAGTTGGTGATGGAGTCGAGTGTGTAAGAAAAGATAAGAAATAAGAAGCATTGTTATAAAACTTGGTTTAGATGTAAAACTTGGAGAATTGGGAAAGATATAAGTGGCTGTAGAGATTCTAAGAAAGCAATATATGATGCAAAAAAAAGCTTTTAGTGATTTATACAATAGATTAGATACCAAAGAAGGTGAAAGATGTATGTATAAGTTAGCCAACCAAAGAGATAGGAGAAGTAAAGACATAGTTCATGTGAGGTGTATTAAGGATGAAAATAATAAAATGCTTTTCTTAGAAAAAGATATTGAAAATAGGTGGATGAGGTATTTTGATAAATTTTTCAATGAAGGATCTGAAAGTACAATTGATTTTAGCAACTTTAATACCCTAAACAAAAATAGAGATATTTATTTTTATCATTATATTAATAAGTCTAAAGTTAGAGAAGCTTTAAAGAAAATGAAATATGGAAAAGCAGTAGAACCTAATGATATTCCAATAGAAGTGTGGAAATGTTTAGGAGATTAAGGAATTTCTTGGCTTACTAATATTTTTAATGTTATTTTAAAGACTAAAAAGATGCCAGATGAGTGGAGAAAGAGTTGTTGGTTTCTATATTTAAGAATAAAGGTGATGCACAAGAGTGTGCAAATTATAGAGGAATTAAGTTAATGTGTCATACATTAAAATTATGGGAGAGAGTAATTGAGCATAGGTTACGATGTGATACAAAAGTTTCTCACAATCAGTTTGTTTTCATGTCAGGTAGATCTATTATGGATGCTATACATTTGTTAAGAGGTTTGATGGAGAAGTATAGAAAAAAGTAAGGAGGATCTACATATGATATTTATTGATTTAGAGAAAGCTTATGCTAAAGTTTTAAGAGATATTCTTTGGAGAGTTCTAGAATAGAAAGGTGTTAATATTGGTTATATTCAAGTAATTAAGGATATGTATACTAGAGTTTTTACTTGTGTCCAAACACATGGATGATTGACAAATATTATCCTATTTCAGTTGGACTACATCAAGAATCAACTTTAAGCCCTAATCTTTTTTGCTTTAGTTATGGATGTTCTTACTAGGCATTTATAGGAAGATGTACCTTGGTGTATGCTTTTTGTTGATGACATTCTTCTTGTTGATAAGACTAGAGAGGGAGTCCAAAAGAAACTTGAATTATGGAGGTCAACATTAGAGTCTAAAGGTTTTTGTTTAAGTAGATCTAAAACAGAATATATGGAGTGTAATTTTAGTTGTAGAAGTTCTAGTGGTAGTGTTGTGACATTAGGTGAACATGTCATTAATAAGAGTGGCGATTGATATTTAGGTTCTATTGTTCAAAATGATGGTGAAATAGATGGAGATGTTATTAGTAGAATTCAAGTTGGATGGTTGAAGTGGAGGAATTTGGCTTTGTTGTATTAGAAAAGTTCCACTTAAACTTAAGGGAAAATTTTATAAGATGGTGGTAAGACACACAATGACTTATGTGCGAGAATGTTGGCTAATAAAGCGAAGCATAAGACTAAGTTAAGTGTTATAGAGATGAGGATGCTTGGATGAGTGACTTTACTCTTAGAGATAAAATGCAAAATGAGTATGTTCGGGAAAAAAAAACTTGGAGTAGCTCGATGGTGAGATAAGATTAGAGGAGAGTCACCTTAGATGGTTTGGCCACATAAGCGTCGACGCATGATGACTCAGAGAGTAGATGCATTAGATTTGCCTTATGTTAAGAAAGACCTAAAAATACTTGGTTAAGATGTAAAAAATTGACATAAGTATACTTGAATTAAATGAGAATTTGACACATAATAGGACACAATAGAGACGAAGGATTGATATAGTCGACCCCACTTAGTGGGATAAAGGCTTGTTGTTATTGTTGTTGTTGTTGTTTATTTAGTTATTATTATTAGTTTTATTATTTATTATTATTAGTTATTAGTTATTAGTTTATTACTATTTTATTAGTTATTAGTTAGTTATTATTAGTTATTATTAGTTATTAGTTTAGTTATTATTGCTTTAGTTATTTAGTTATTTATTAGTTAGTTTAGTTTATTAGTTGGTTATTAGTTATATTTATTAGTTTAATTATTTATTAATAGTTTTATTTTTTTATTAGTTATTTATTAGTTTTTATCATTTTATTTAATATTTATTTAGTTATTAGTTTATTTATTTTATTTATTATTAATTATTAGTTTTATTTATTTTTTTATTACTAGTTAGTTAGTTAATTTATTTTTTTTATATTATTATTTATTATTATTAGTTTATTAGTTTTTAGTTAGTTTTATTAGTTTAGTTATTTTATCATTAGTTTAGTTTTATTATTAGTTTTTTTATTTATTTAGTTAGTTTTAGTTATTTTTAGTTATTAGTTTATTATTATTATTTTAGTTTTTTTATTAATTTATTATTAGTAGATTAGTTTTATTAGTTATTATTAGTTAGTTTTAAATTTTTAGTTTTTAGTTTAATTTAGTTTAGTTTTAGTTATTAGTTAGTTTATTATTTTATATTAGTTTTAGTTATGTTTAATAGTTTATTTGGTTATTAGTGAGTTATAGTTATTATTAGTTATTAGTTTAGTTAGTTATTGTTTAGTTTTGGTTAGTTTTATTAATTTGGTTAGTTTATTAGTTTAGTTTAGTTTTAGTTAGTTATTTATATATTTAGTATTATTTTATTATACTATTTATTTATTACTTTCTTGTTTAATTATTATATTAATTAGTTTATTTTATTATTTATTAGTAATTATTATTTTTAGTTATTTATTATTATTTTTTATTAGTTTATTAGTTAGTTATTAGTTATTTTAGTTTAATTAATTTTTTTATTTTAACAAGTTATTAGTTTTAGTTATTTTATTATGAGTTATTAGCCATTTAGTTAGTTTGGTTTATTAGTTATTAGTTTAGTTTTATTAGTTTATTTATTAGTTATTATTAGCCATTAGTCATAGTTTTTATTTATTAGTTATTACTATTAGTTATTGGTATTTAGTTATTTTATTATTATTTAGTTTATTATATTAGATTTTAGTTTTATTAGTTAGTTAGTTTAGTTAGTTATTATTAGTTATTAGTTAAGTTTGTAGTTTATTATTAGTTATTTAGTTTTTATTATTAGTTTTAGTTATTAGTTTATTATTATTAGTTAGTTAGTTATTTAAGTTATATTATTATTATTATTATTATTATTATTATTATTATTATTATTAATAATTTTGTTAGTTATTAGTTTATTTTATTAGTTAGTTTTAGTTTAGTTTTTATTTATTATTATTAATTTATTAGTTATTTATTATTATAGCTATTAAGTTTTAGTTATTATTAGTTATTATTATTATTTATTATTAGTTTAGTTATTAGTTTAATTGTTAGGTTTATTAATTATTATTAGTTTATTAGTTTATTAGTTTATTAGTTTATTTTAGTTATTATTATTAGTTTATTAGTTATTAGTTTTAGTTTATTAATTTTATTATTTATTATTATTATTTAGTTATTTGCTTTTAATTATTAGTTAGTTATTATTATGAATTATTAGTTTATTTTTATTATTACATTATTAGTCTAGTTATTTTTAGTTTATTATTATTAGGTTTTAGTTTTATTATTTAGTTATTTATTAGTTTAGTTTTATCAGTGTTTAGTTTAGTTTAGTTATTATTATTACTAGGTTTTATTAGTTTATTAGATTTAGTTAGTTTATTAGTTATTAGTTTAGTTTTATTACTTTTTAGTTTTAATAGTTAGTTTATTAGTTATTATTATTATTTAGTTATTATTATTATTAGTTTATAATTATTATTTTAGTTTATTTATTATTTAAGTTATTAGTTTAATTTGGTTTTATTATTTAGTTAGTTATATTAGTTATAAGTTTATTAGGCTTTTAGTTATTATTAGTTTTTATTATTTATTAGTTTATTAATTGTTAGTTTAGTTTATTATTTATTTTATTAGCTATTTATTTTAGTTATTATTAGTTTTTATTTAGTTTTATTAGTTATTAATATTATAGTTTTTATTATTATTTAGTCATTAGTTATTAGTAATTTTATTATTTATTAGTTTATTAGGTTATAGGTTTAGTTTCATTATTATTATTAGTTTTTATTAGTTATTAGTTATAGTTTTTTAGTTTAGTATTATTTAGTTTTATTAGTTTTTAGTTTATTAACTTTAGTAGGTTTATTATTTAGTTTACTAATTAGTTTTATTAGTTTAGTTATCATTAGTTTAGTTTATTATTAGTTATTAGGTTTTATTAGTTTTTAGTTATTTCTTAGTTAGTTAGTTATTATTAGTTAGTTATTTATTTAGTTATTATTAGTAATTTTTTATTATAAACTTATTAGTTATTAGTTTACTTAGTTTAGTTAGTTTTTATTAGTTTTTATTATTAGTTTTTTATTTTTTTATTAGTTATTTAGTTATTAATTAGTTATTTATTTTTTATTTAGTTATTAGTTTATTAGTTAGCTTTTAGTTATTAGTTTGTTAGTTATTATTATTATTATTATTTATTATTATTATTATTGTAGTTATTAGTTAGTTTATTTTATTAGGTTTTATTAGTTTTATTAATTTAGATTTTAGTTTAGTTTTTTATTAGTTAATTTTATTTAGTTTAGTTAATAGTTATTATATTATTAGTTTATTAGTTTTATAATTTTTATTATTAGTTAGTTTTAGTTTTTAGTTATTATTAGTTTTAGTTTTATTATTTTTTTAGTTTTTATTATTAGTTATTATTTCTTATTAGTTATTAGTTTAGTTTGTTATTAGTTTTAGTTTATTAATTTTATTTAGTTATTAGTTTTATTAGGTTATTAATTTTTATTATTTATTAGTTTTAGTTTTATTAGTTAGTTAGTTATTTATTTTATTAGTTTTTCATAGTTTAGTTTTATTATTTAGTTTTATTTATTTGTTATTAGATTAGTTATTTAATTTATTATTATTATTAGTTTTTTAGTTTTATTATCAGTTATTAGTTTATTCTTAGTTACTATTTAGTTAGTTTAGTTTAGTTTTTATTAGTTATTAGTTATTAATTAGTTATTATTAGTTAGTTATTAATTTTACTATAGTTATTAGTTATTAGTTATTATTATTATTATTATTGGTTATATTATTTTATTTATTATTAGTTTATTAGTTATTAGTTTATTAGTTTTATTAGTTATTAGTTTATTATTTATTATTTATTAGTTATTAGTTATTTAGTTACTTAGTTTATTAGTTTAGTTTTAATTATTTTTTAATTAATAATAATAATAATAATTTGTTTAGTTATTAGTTTAGTTAGTTATTTAGTTTTAGTTTATTAGTTTTTTAGTTTTAATTATTAGTTATTATTAGTTAGATTTTAGATATTAGTT
>CM038223.1:144481356-144582136 GCA_021442155.1 Cymbidium sinense | reverse complement strand
TACATTTTCTTTTTTAATTTTTATATTCATTTGCTAACTTATTAAATGTATCATCTATTTCTTCATAAGAAATTTCTTTACATACCTCATTTGAAGTGTTCATATCCATCATAAGACATATGTGGGTTTCTCGATGTGTCATCACTTGACTCTTCTAAATTTGAATTTTCCCATAATGCTCTTTTCTTTCTTTTTTTAAGGTTTTCTTTCTAACTTTTCTTCTTTTCTCATTTTCTTTCTTTGGATTTTCACCAACAATTTCTCAATAGTCTCCCATTACATGTGTATGATTTTTGCAATTATATCAAATTATGCCTTCACTTGCATTAATCTTTTTAATACAAAATTTATGAACTTTAGAATTTTCAATCCATTAACTTTCTTTCTAAGCATGTTCCCCAATCTTTCTAAAAGCATGACTATTTTGTTTATCCACCTCGAAACTTAAGTTTGTTTTTTTTTTTTTCACTTTCATCTTCTACTTGCAAAGCAATATTTTTATCTTTCTCCTACTTTGGGTAAGCATCATTAGATCTCTTCATGCTAACACATGTTCATGTGCTATCAAAGAAGCAACTAGCGATCAAGTAGATATGTAGTTAAGTCTTTAGCTTCACTTATAGCAGTTAACTTAGTATCCCAATCTTTTGGAAAACATCTCAAGATTCTGTTAACTAAATCTTACCTTTTACACTTTTTTCTAAGAGGATATAATGTATTTATTATTTTTATAAAATGAGTATACATGAGTATACACAATAATTCATGTTCATGCATAAGTCTATTTATGTGGGCATCCTTAACTTCATTTGTGCTTTCATAAGTAATAATCATCTTGTCATAAATTTATTTAGTAGTACTAAGCATGAAAAGTTTTATGTAATCATTAGGAAGCAAAGCACAATACAAAGTGTTACATGCTTTTACATTCAATTTATCCAATTATTTTTCATAAAAAATCCAATCATCAAAAGGATTTTTAGTAATCATATCATTTATATCTGTGGGTGTGTGATACTGATGTGTAAACAAGTGACACATATGAGCATCCTGATCACGAAAAAGTACTAATATAGTTTTTTTAATAGTCAAATAATACATTATCAAGAAATGGTGATTTATGTGTGAATTATCCTTTGTGAAGTTCACTCTTAAGAAAGCTTTGTGCCATAATGACATACTCAGGGATGTTAAGCCACCGAAATTAGTCGAGGTCTTGATATTATTTGTTATGAGGCTATGGAACCTAAGTGGAGGGAGGGTAAATTGAATATTTTAATAAAACTTAATTTTAAACTTTGTAGAAAACTTAATTGTAAAAGAGAAAAAAATATTTTCTAATGAAAGAGTAAAGCAGCCAAGCAACCAAACCACCCCCAAGTAAGAAAAGTAAAGTGCATAAAAAATAAAGATAAGAACCATACAAATTTTTACATGGTTTAGCCAAATCCCAAAAGCTGGCCTATGTCCATTCCTAGTCACCCTCACTAGGAATTCACTAATCAAAATGAATTTATAACCAATCTCTTATACTTTTCTACATTGGGCAAGTATAATCCCAACTTTGTACTTTCCTACACCAGGAAAGTACAACCCAAGTACAACCCCAAAACAAGTGCAAGAGAACAAAAAAAAGCTATAATTTGAATATCTAACTCTCAACTTTAAAAATAATTTTACACTCTAGCGTACTGAATAATAATAAAATAAATAAGAAAAGAACTCAAGCTTATATTATATGTTTTATGAATTGAAAATATGTAATGATATGAGCTTGAAATATTCTTAAAATAAAATGCTAGAATGAAAATAACTTTTAAAGCACTTGAACATAGTAGATTGAAAATATCCTTGTTATAAAAATTATAAAAAAAATAATATTTGTAAAAGCTTTAAAGAGATGATTTTAATTCAATCAATCAAAATGAAAACCATTTAACTTACTTAAAAAAGAATGAAGAGAGGAAAATAACTTTAATTATAAAGCACATAAATCTTCTTATTTAAATCGGACCAATAAAACCCATGATTTAAAAGACTATAATAAAATAAACACTCTTCAAGTCCTTGTATGTATGAGTAATGTAAACAATGACTTGATGTGAACTTTTCAAGGCTTGAGAGAAGCTTGAAAATTGTTGAAGAGGATCTCCACTTGGATGTTGTTGAAGAAGAGATGAGAGGAGATGATCCCAAGCACTTTATACTTCAAGAAACCCTCAAGCAAGGTCTCGACTAAGGTGGGAGCAATCAAAAGAAGAGAACTTTAACACTTTGAATCCAAGAGAAACTCTAGAAAATTAATTAACAAGGATTTGTTCAAGTTGGAGAGAAGTAAAAGAGAATTAAGCTTGGAGCACAGCTCTTTAAAAAAGCTCTAGGTCTTATGATTTGGCTAACACAAGAGAGAAAGAGTGTGAAATAGTGAGAGGAATAATACGTGAGAAAGGTGTTTGATTTTGAACAATTAAGCACATGAAAATAAATTTGAGTAAATTTAAATTTGACTAAATAAGGTCAGTCAAAGCAATAGAAATAGAAAAGGGGGAGATCACTTAAGTCAATTAAGTAATCACATGTCAGATTGAACTAAGTAGGATTCAGCCAAGGCTAAAATAAAAGGAGGGAAATTAATTTAAGACAAGTATCTAATTTCAAATAATCAAGCACATGGAAATAATTTGAACCCAAATTAAATTGAGGATGGTGTTGCTAGCAATGCAAGAGTGGAGGGGAAAAGATTATTATAATTAACATAACTAAACACAAGCTAATAAAAATAGGATTAAGTTAATAAAAAATTTAAAAAAAATTCAAAAAACAAAATCAAGGATTTCAATCATATGTTTCAATCATGGATTTCAATCATAAGTCCACCTAGACTATTAGATTATGCTTAGTGGTATAAGCAGCTGCACAATAAAAAATATTTATATTTTTATTTATTTTAGCACCCCTTAAGCACAATCTCCTACAGAAATAATAGTTAGACTAAGATCCTTTTCTACATTACCCAGTCTAAAATATTATATCAAGCAAAATCAAAATGCACCATCCTAACCTAAAGCTAGAAGTGGTAACTTAACCTAATTTGTGTACTTTTAAGGTTTGTGTGGTATGCTTAGCTATGGCTTTTAGTTAAAATTTTCTAAATGTTAAAATTTTTTGAAATAATTCAAAATAAAATAAATTTGAAATTTTCAAAAGCATGGGATGGCTAGAGAGTTTCCTAAAGGGATTCAATAATGATGAATGTAAATTATGAGATATTAATTTAACTAAATAGATTGAGAAGAAGAAGGCAAGTGTCATAATTAAAATCCAATAAAATAAATCAAATGAACATGGAGAAATTTTTGGCCAAGACATTACCTTGTATGGATCAATCTTCAAAAAATGCAATCAATTACATGTAAATCATGGGAAATTAATTTAAAAACTTGTTTTGAGTTAATGACATAATTTAAATCAATCAAAAATAAAAGGGTGGTGGCGTCTACTAAACATATTCATAAAAGGAAAACCAAAAATAGAAAATGCAACTAATTCAAGATCAAATTGAATTTGAATTTGGATCAATCTAAATTAATTCAAATTAATTCAAATAAAATAAATTTAAAAGGCTTTGGGTCAGCAAACACATGCCATAAGAAGATAAAACACATTTAGAAACATTTTAATGAAAAATACAAATTTTAATTCAAACATACGTACTTTCAAAATTCAAAAACTATGAATTTAAACATTCATTAAATAAAAGAAAAATATTTTGACAATGAATAAAATAATTTGGACAATTTTCTCATGGAAAAAATAATTGAAAATTTCATCCAAAATAAAAATAAGAAGGGATTACGATAGGAGATAGAAAAAAGATAATTTTGATAATCAAAGAATAATTTAATTCTTGTGCTAAAATAAATAGGTAAAAAATTAATCCAATTATTTAATTAACTTAATGAAGTGTGAAATAAATTTAACTCACTTTAGAAAGTAATGGATAAGACTTAATTTCATGTAAGTACTCAGATTATCTGAAAGGATAATTCCAAGAATATTGAAATTTTGATACAAATAAAATATAATAAGATGCAAAAATCTAGATAAATTATATGAATATATTTTAGCCATTATTTTTATATTATTGAGTTATTATTTGACTTATTATTATAAAACCTAGGAAAATTTTCAAACTACATTAATCTAAGTTGATCTTAACTTTCCAAATTTGATTGAATATATTGAGTTTAGTAAGCTTCCTCAAACACATAAAATGAAACATAATTTTCATCTAATCATATGTATGTTATCATCAAAATAATTACATAAGCAATGGGGCTCATGAAATCAACAAAATCTAGGAATTGAGTTTTGTTAATGTTATTTTATGCCATTAAGAATTTAACAAAGTAGAAAGTTTATTTTATTGATGTTTTATCAAGGTGTTTGTAACCTTTCTCTTGAAATATTAGGGTCCTCATTTTCTCCATAACCTACCTTCCACTCAATGATAAATTCAATACAAGAAAGATTTATTAAAGCTTTTTGGATCTTAAAATGGATTGCATAGTTGTCTCTGACCTATGACTCATCATAGTGGTATTTTATCCATGACGAGTTTATTTTCCACCTCTCAGTTTCAAATGAACCTCCTAATTACTAGAAATAATGACAATTCAATCGAATAGATAAAACTAAGAATAAAATATGAAGTATTTAGATAAACAAAACTCCAACCTTTTTTAAAAATTTGAAGAAAAAAAATCTAACATAACTACTTCCAACCCCTATAAATAGTAGCTTAATTTATGATGAAATAAAAAAACCATAAATGATTGAAGCATGAACATGTTTAGAAATTATAAAAAAGGGGTAATGGATAAATTCAAGTAGAACAAACCAATAAAGACTTCTTCATCACTTTATCTCCTTGCTCAGGAGATCTCCCAAATGGCTCCTCCAAACTCCTTAAAGTTTCCTCTATAAAAGCCTCCCTTGGACTTGACCCTCAAAGAATCTCAAAAAAACATAAGAATATTGGCAGAGGAAGTCCCCAAATTAGTCATTATGATTTCCTTAAATAGGGTTGCATTAAATATTCCCAATTGGTAAGAGTTCATGAATAATTAAGGCAATTAGGGTTGGGCACCTAGGACTTGTGCTCTCTATTTTTTTTATTCTAACTTTATGGCCTCACCTACACATCTACTCACTAAATAAAAAAAATTCAATTAATAATACTTCTTATTTAGCTAAACTAACTATGAATATATTACACAATCATTTATTCACATTAGAAGTTTTAGATTGATTATGGCACCCAAGAGAGGGATGAATTAGTTGATTTAAAAAATATTATAAATTAAAATTTTTAATTTTAAAATTGATAGAATTATAATTATAAATTGATATGTTAATTATTAAATATAGAAAATATTCAAATAAATACAAAAAATAAAAGGGACAATCAATGCATATTTTTGTTGGTTTGACCAAACCTCAAAATGACCTATATTCATGATTAACTACATGGACTAGGATTCTACTTATTTAAGTTAAAGTTATCGTACTTTATTATAATGGGGTGAGTATAACCCGAATAACAATAATGCACTCTCCTATAATAGGGCAAGTTCACCCCCTAATAAAAGTTATAAGAAAAAATTTTAAAATAACTTTAAATTTTAATAAAAATGATCTAAAAAACTCAACATCCACACCCAAATACTGATCTTACAACTAAATGACCACTTTATAATCAAAATGAACTTATAATAAAATGATAAGTATGAGGCTCATAAAATTTTAATGTAATGTAAGAAATAATTTTTAAATTGATGCTTATTGTATACTAAAGATGTAGTGTTTAGAGAAATGCTTTAAAATCTATACAAATGAGTCACTAGTCGATGAAGACTCACTATATGTAAAGAAAATACTAGAGAGATCATCCCGGTAGGTAGTCATCCAAGGACACTTCATATGAGAAGACTAGCACTAAGTAAGGTAAACTCAAGAGGAGACTATTCAAAACAATATCCAACAATTCATCTCTTGCATAAAAGCTTACATGGCGATTGTTATTAAATACATATAAAACAATCTCACCAATATCGATAATGACAACTCTAAACTCGCCACTTGACATACAACACTCATCTCCATCGACGAGTTCTTTTTCTTATGTAATCAACTTAGCAAATTATTACTTTTGTTATGTACTCACTGCTCAACTTAATAAAAGGGGAGAATTTTGAGTGAGGGTAGGGGGGAGAGGGATATTTTATCTTTTTCTAGATTTCCAACACTTACTATCTTGTACTACTTCCTAAGGAAAGGGAGAGATTTTTGTATTAGATTTTCTAATAGAGTGGAATTCCTCATACTACTTATGTCTTTCTTTATTTACTTTATATCTATTGTCCTACTCAATTTAGCCCTACTCTTCAAGTGCCTAAGAGTTTGCTTCACTCAATGGACATATTTGGATTCAACACTTATATTAATGACACCTTTATATCAATAAACAATTAATATAAAATAAATTTTAAATGTGAATTTAAATTTTTAGAGTGGCATAAAGTAAATTGAATGAAACAACAAAATTACTATTGAAATGATTATAATAAATATTAACAATGTAATATATTTATAATAATTTTTTCACCAAAAATTATATTTTAGCAACACTTACAAAAGATTTAGTTCAACGAAATAAAAATAATTCCAATAATTGTTTAATCTAATTACAACAAAAATAATATCTAAATGCATTGAATAATAAAGATAAAATCAAATAGAACAAGTTTGAACTAAATTTTAACAAACAATTAAGTTGTATGATTAAATAAACTATAAAATTTCAATAAGCAATAAATTAATTTAATCAATCAAAATGAATTTCACTTGATGATGGTTTATATTTACCAAATAAGAATTTTGTAATTCCAAATCAAGTGTTAATAACATTCAATATGATATATATGAAATTATGAAAGTGTAAGCAACTCCAAATTCCACAACATATATATATATATATATATATATATATATATATATATATATATAATTTGTGAGTGTGTGTGTGTGTGAATATTTTCCTTCAGAACTAATCCTAAATAATTATAGAATTCAAAATTAAGGATTAGAAATTTACCCAAACGAAGGTTATAATAAAAAATTGCATTGAATATTCTATTATGTTGAAGAGTAATTTTATTTAACAAAATATAAATATGTAGTTTGGGCACAAACTTATTTTAATTTCACCAAAGTTTAGAACATGAGTTGCATAAAGATTCCAATGATCATGAAATGACATAATTAATTTTATAAGAAATCAAGTGATTACAAAACTCCAATCAAAGGATAACTAATTTTAAATTAAAATAAGAAAAATTAATTAACTTAAATTTAGTCATTAGAATAAAATTAAACATCTATGAAATGGGAGGATCTTAATCAAAGGATTCAAAAGAGATTTAAAGAAGGAACAAACCAATATTTTGAAACATTTTGTTAACTTTCATGAACCAATTTGCTTAAGAGGAGAGCTTGGAGATTCAAAGGATTTTTTTACATGAAAGATCACTCAAAAGATTGACATGTGAGCATTTTATCGCCAACTCAAGGGCTCAATTTTTCTACTTCACTAGCTTGTGTAATCATCACTAATGTGAAGGTTTAGATTTAGATAAAAACTTTTAAAACCAAACACAAGAAGGCTCAAGACTAGGGAGCAAGATTTTCAATGAACATAGTATAATTTTAGTCAACCCAATAATTAATGGATACTCATATGGTAACTACTTAAGCTCTAAATGCCCAAGGATTTTAGAAAGAAGATTTTGAATTCAATTATTAGAGATTAGGAGGAAAATTAAATTAAAATAATGGAATTTGACCAAGCAAAATGTTGGTAGTTACATATTATAGGAAGCCAATCATGCATATATATTTTGCAAGAGTCATATATATATATATATATATATATATATATATATATATATATGAGGTTATAAATATATACATATATTTAACCAAGAACACAAAAAACCTTCATTTTATTAAAAAAATTAATTAGGATTTAATATGGCCTAAAATATTATAATAATATAACTATATATTATATAACGAATGCTATAAATATAAAATTTGCATGATTTTTCTTACATTAGATTATGAATTTTCCATGTGTGCTTGTAAGCTTTTAAAAATTTTGTGGGTCTTATCAGTTGAATTTTGAATTTTGTAGAGAGCGGTATTTTCTAGAGAATTGGGAGTTATAACCATAAAAAGGGAGAAAACTTTCATCATTAATATGCAAAATAATATGAAATTTTATTTGGAACAAATTTGAGAGACAACAGTGCAATGTGGGGCTCAACTAATGATTGGAGCTTAACCAAGCATCTAACTACAGAAAGCAAGAAAAATCGATGTCTTGAACTACTTTAGTAATTATATTCAATTCTCTTTTAATGTATGACCACCAAATTATTTTAAATGATGAAGATATTAAAATTGGTGGATTCTCTAATATGATACATCATTCTAATATTGAAACTAAAATAGTGAATGCATTGATATTGTGAATGCTCTTATTAGTATCTTCATTTCATCGAAAGTTATAGTGGAAGTTCCCATAGATAATGTCAAAGTACATAACTTTAAAATGTGAGGAATATATATGTTAAGAGTTATGAGATCAAGAAAAGAAGTACACTTGGGATACCTTATTAGAAGTTTAGAGTAACAATTCGAAAAGTACACACAACATTTAGAATAATTTGATGTTATGAATTATGTCCATTATGAAGGGCATCCATAAAAGTACTCAATATTTGAAAAGTTTAAACGTATAAACTAAGAATCTAAGTGAAGGAAATATGCCCATAAAAATATAGCATTTTAATGTATTAAGAGTGTGCATGCTTGTTCTATCTAATAAACATGACTATTATGTTTGTAGTAGACTTGTTCTCATAATATGGTGCAATTATTCATTAAACTATAAAGTATATCAAATATCTATAATTGTTCTCTATTATGGAGGATGAGTAATTAGTCACATATAACATATGTTGATTCATTTAATGGTGCACAATGCCTCCTTTCAATGTATTAATATTATCGTTATGCCTCAAATATCATCATAGAATTTAGATTATCTCCAAAATCATAGCAATGAGTTATTACCCAAAAGGTTATCATACTCCTTAGAGAAGTATTTTTCCAAGTAGCTATCTAGAGAGACTTATTTCCTAAGAGCCCAATAATATAAACTAAATGTCTTGGAATTAACAACTTTCAATTGTTATATGATGGAGATGATTGGTGAGAACTCAATACATTTCTAGGATCATGCCATGAATCTAATGGAGTTAACATATTGAAATTCCAAAAAATAGATTGATGGAAATAATTAAGAGAAGCCTAGTATTCCAAATTTATGGACATAAAAAGTAGTTATGGTTGGACTTCATTTCGGTAACAAAATACTTGTATTTTAAGAGCAATCAAATGCCACAAATGACCATAAATTGAATGCATGCTTAGATAATATAATAACTCTAGGAACGTCAAATCAACATGAATAATTTACATAAAATGATGATACTTGGGGATAAATGAACAACATAAAAAAGTGAATTGGAGATTGAAAGGGCGTGGTGGGACATTGGTGGGGTGATTGTTCATGAGCACACATCCCTTAATCCTACTAAAGTGATGGGGGATTTAGTCTAGTTTGAATAGTTAGTTCGATCAAAGGCGAACTAGTTCAGCGATTGACCCAATTATTACTTATCAAGACCCAATTATTACTTATCAAAGAGTGTTATTTAGGTTTCTTTCTTACTTGTCAAAATCATCTCAACAATATGTGATTTGACTATACATGTGTATTGTTTGTAAGTCATTTATTTTCAAGTTATTTTCAAATCCATAATGTTCAACAAAATCTCCATTGAATGTTTTATGAGCCATGATTTTTATTAAAAGTTGTGCTTAGTCATATAGAAATTTCGTTACTCAACATTTATAATTTTTTGATATTTTAATTTATTTTATAGCATACAATCGAAAGCCTTTAATTTATTATAAATGGATAATATTATCTTAAAATTCTTGTAAATAAATGTATCAAGTTTGGTCAATGGGCACAACTTGTTTTACATTAGATTTACCATTATTGATATGACATTGAAAGTTCCACTAGTGACGACCATCAAAGTAATTTGATCCTAAGTCGAAACTAAACCAGATCAAGCACTTAAAATATCATTGAAAATTTTGGGATATCAGTTGAATCCTTAAATAATTCCTAAATATAGAATGTTTATGATCAAATCGAGCATCTTGATGAGCCAAATCTAAAAGCCCAAGATCTCTTGATTCTGACTTCATTTGAGCATTTAAATATTTAAAATACATCAGATGATCAAATGAATTATTTTGAGCCATTCGATAGAATGTTTTGAGATTTTAACTATAATGACAAAAATGCCTATCAGAATCCTATAAATAAGACCTCATTGTTATCATGAAGGAAGAAAAGGAGCCTAAGCTAAAGAGAAGAGAGAGTTCTAAGGCTTGAAAATCCTCTAAGCATAATCATGCCAATCGAGCCGTCGACCATCGCCGTCATCACCGCCACCACACCAGCTTCACCATCACTGCCGTCCCATCGCTCACGCCATGGTCGCCACGTTGACCGCCGATCACGCCGATACCGCCGCCGGTCTCCCCCGCCAAGTAACACTTTGGCAAATAACCTTTGATGGGTCAAAAATTTTTAGCAGATTCGATTCAACCCCTTCCACACAGGTTAATATCATCAAATAACACTTTGACAAATAACCTCGGATGGTTCAAAAATCTCCAGCAATTTTGATTCAACCTCTTCCATACAGGTTAATGTCATCAAGTAACACTTTGGCAAACAACCTCGGATGGGTCAAAAATCCTTCGTGGAATCAATTTGACCCCTTTCATACAGTTAATGTCATCAAGTAACACTTTAGAAAATAACCTCGAATGAGTCAAAAATCCTTTGTGGATTCAATTTGACCCCTTCCATACAGATTAATATCATCAAATAACACTTTGAAAACAACCTCGGATAAAATCCTTCAGATTTAATTTGACCTCTTCCATACAGTTAAACGTAAATAACATTGATAAATAACCCGGATGAATCAAAAATTCTCGATTAGATTCTTCATTCCATTAATGTCAGTAATACTTTGACAAACAACCTCAGATGGGTCAAAAATCCTTGGCGGATTCGATTCAACATCTTCCATACAGGTTAATGTCATCAAGTAACACTTTGACAAACAACCTCGGATGGGTCAAAAATTTTCAGCAGATCCGATTCAACATCTTCCATACAGTTAATTAGTAATACTTTGATAAATAATCTCGGATGGGTCAAAATCTATTTGATTCAACCCTTACGTTAATGTCAAAAGTACTTTGGCAAACAACCCGGATGGGTCAAAAATTCTTCACGGATTCAATTCGACCTCTTCCATATAGGTTAATGTCATTAAGTAATACTTTGACAAACAACCTTAAATGGGTAAAAATCCTTCGTGGATTTAATTGACCCCTTTCTATAAGTTAATGTCATCAAGTAACACTTTGACAAATAACCTCAAATGGGTCAAAAATTCTTCGTGGATTTGATTCGAGCTCTTCCACATAGTTAATGTCATCAAGTAACACTTTGACAAACAACCTCAGATGGGTCAAAAATTCTCGACGGATTCGATTCAACCTCTTTCATATAGGTTAATGTCATCAAGTAATACTTCGACAAACAACCTCGGATGGGTTAAAAATCTTTAGCGGATTTGATTCGACCTCTTCCATACAGGTTAACATCATGAAGTAATACTTGATAAATAACCTCGAATGGGTCAAAATTCTTAGCGAATTGATTCTCTTTATACAAGTTAAGGTCATTACTTAACAAACAATCTGGATGGGTTAAAATTATCGGATTGATTCAACCCCTTCCATTCAAGTCAACGACATCAAGTAACATCATGAAAAATAAGACTCATTTGCCGTAATTGAGTTCGAGGAATGGTTCCTAATCAATGCTTCATCACCATTGGCGGTTGCCAGCTGAATCATCTATCAGAGTTTCAAGAAAATTAAATTTCTATGAACTAGGGCCTTGATCGCTTCCAAACTCGGTCAGTCCGATAATGACAATTGACACCTCTCCCGAGGGAAAATCAGAGTCTCGCCATATGAACGACGAGCCTTGATCACCTCCAAACCTGGTTGATCCGATGAAGGACAGTTGACATCTCTCTTGAGGGAAAATTGGAGCCTCACCATATGAACTACAGGCCTTGATCATCTCCAAACCTAGTCGGTCTGACGAGGACAGTTGATGCCTCTCTCGAGGGAAAATCAAAGCCTCACCTTATGAGCTACGGGCCTTGATCGCCTCCAAACTCGATCGGTCTGACGAGGATAGATGACGCCTCTCTCGAGGGAAAATCAGAGCCTCGCCATATGTACTACGGGCTTTGATCGCCTCCAAACCCGGTTGATCCGATGTTGGCGTCTCTTTGAGGGAAAATTGGAGCCTCGCCATATGAACTACGGGCCTTGATCGCCTCCAAACCTAGTTTGTCTAACAAGTACAGTTGATGACTCTTTCGAGAGAAAACTGGAGCCTCTCCGTATGAACTACGGGTCTTGATCACCTCCAAACTCGGTCACTTTGACGAGGACAGTTGCCATCACTTTCGAGGGAAAACCAGAGCCTCGCCGTATGAATTATGGGTCTTGATCAATAAAACAAATGACCTTCATTTCAAAAGAAGGTTAGAGCTTCACCGATAAAAGAAAAAAAAATTTACCCTTAGCTTCTGAACTTCTACTGGATAATTTCTCATCCAATGCAGAAGAATGCTAGAGCATATGTGAGAAAACTGTCTCCTTACTTGACCCCAAGGGTTTTTTTATAGATTCACTATAGGGGCAAAAAGAAAATAAATTAAAAAAAACTAAAAAAACTGCCCTCTCCTCATTATGGAGCATTTGCCAGCCATTTAATGAAAAAAAACTCCCCCTCTCCTCATTATGGATAGCATTTTTCAACCATTTAATTTTTTAAAAAAATCTTTCTCCTCATTATGGTTAGAGTTTGTCAGCCATTTAATTAAAAAAAAAATCTCTCTTCTCATTATGGTTAGCATTTGTCTATCATTTAATTAAAAAAAAACCTCTCCACATTACGGCTAGAATTTGCCAGCCATTCAATGAAAATAAATTCCTCTCCTCGTTATAATTAGCATTTGTCAATCATTTAATTAAAAATAATCTCATCTCCTCATTATGGCTGTGTTTATGAGCCATTTAATTAAAAAAACCCTCTCATTATAGCATTTGCCGCCATTTAATTAAAAAACCCTCTCCTGTTATGTTAGCATTTGCTGGGCATTTAATTAAAACCCCTCATTATGGCTAGCATTTTTTACCCATTTAAAAAAAAACTCCTCTCCTCATTATGGCTAGTTGTGAGATTTAAAAAAAATTAATTCAAATTTCCACTCATAATGCTTTTGCACCATGGGCTCAGCCTAGCGCATATGCATGCACAGCCATGTCTCTGCCAGCGCTCACGCCATGGCCTTCTGCCCTGGAGCCTTTGACGCTTGTGCGAGTGAGCTTTAAAGTTTGCTCATACTTTGTAGGTGAGCACCCGTATGCATCCCAGTTATCATAGTCTTATATACCCATGAAGATCTATTCTCAAGCTATATGTGATGCAAAGGTTAATGAACCCATAAATTTCATTGAATATTGTTATTTTCAATTATTTGACATTTATTTTTTTGGATGATAAAGATAATGTCATCCAAAAATGAATTGATAATCTTGAGTACTGGTAACCGAATCTTGATGTCAGCAATCGATCCTAAGTCTAAACTAACTCAAGTACTTAAAATATCATTGAAAACTTTGAGATATCGGTTGAATCTCTAAATAGTTCGTAAACATAAAGTATTTATGATCAAATTGAGCGTCTTGACGAGCCAGATCTAGCATGCCCAAGATCTCTTGATTCTGACTTCATTTGAGTATTTAAATACTTAAAATACATCAGATGATCGAAGAAATCATTCCGAGCCGTCCGATAGAGTATTTTGAGTTTTGACTACAATGATGCCATATCGTAATCTTATAAAATGGACCTCATTCTTGTCATGAAGGAAGAAAAGGAGCTCAAGTGAAGAGAAGAGAGAGTTAAGGAAGATCCTTAGGATAATTATGCCAGTACAATTCGCTATCATCATCATCATCCGCCATACTCGCCATCAAACCACCATCATACCACCACCGGTCTGGCGTTGTCAACCATTTATGGGTTATAGACGACCACTCGCCGGTCGCCGTTGCACCATCGCGGTCGCCGCCCGCCACGCTGTCGGCCACCATCGGTCATCGTTGTCATTGACTCGCTGTCAGCCGCCACGCAATACCACCATCTAACATTCATCATAAATCAAACAAATCTGCAAATATCATTATTACACATTCTCGGATTTATTGTCTCACATACAATTATGTAATCCCGTCTAAAACTTAAACTTGTACTCAAGTAGATATGTGGAACATTTACTAAAGGCTGATTTTTCCTCTTTTGAGATTTTTTACATAAAACCCAGGTTTCTTATTCTATTCAAATATCACGTGTGATTTCATAATAATGCTAAGGCGCAAACTTTTATTCTATCGCAATTGGTTTTCTAGCACGCAACAATTATGGTGAAATATGAGAAAAATATATTAGCTATCAATTACATTTTCAATTAATCTTAGAGTGCATTTGGCACAGAGGTGCGGTGTGGTGTAGTACCACATCGCACCTTAGTTTGGGTGATCCCATTCCGTCTACATTTTGAAGAATTTGTGATGAGAAAGTTACATTTTTCAATCTTACTTTGGTAGCGGCTAGAAAGTTGAAGTTTAACTTTTTAATAATAAAAAATTTGTAGTCTTTATCGTTTTTATTCTTTTAAATTACCGCTTTTAAGATAGCTACCTCTGCGAATAGACCGTTAGTTAATATTTTGCACATAATTTGAGTGTGCTAATAAATGAATAAGAGCTTATTTACCACTATCCATCTATCTTAATTAATGTAAACATAGGGGGCTATTTCAGAATATTTTTTATTTCAAATATTATTTTATTATATTGATTTTTAATTTTTAATTATAATATATTTGATGATAATTATTATTTTAACTATAGTCAAAATAATTTTTAAATAATTTGAATATTTCTTAAAATATTATGATTTATTTTTAAAATTATAAATAATGAAATACATAATAAATTTTAAAATAAATAATTTATAAAATTAACATAAAAATAAATATAATCATAAAATAAAATTCTCATAAAATAGCAATAATTCTTTTTAATCCAACGAACTAATTTATGTATTACTTTATGGTGCCGCATCCTAAGCATCTGACCATGCGGAAAAGCAGTTTTCTGCATACGTTGATCATCATCTTACATTGATATTAATTCCAATTTTATTTGATTAGTTGTGCCTTTAATTTATTTGAGAACATTAAGTCCGCACTGATCTCGATCATTAGTACTAAATGGCCTCCTCTCTTCCCATTAAAGCCAACCAAAAGGCAAAAGAAGAAAAATTTTAAAATCGACAAATTATCAAAATTTTTTAACAAAATCTATATTAAAAAATATTTTAAATATCGACAGGACGCCTGCCAACAATGACTAAAATATTATTTTTATATTCCGCACCCAACGGCGGAAAAGGACTAACTGTTGGGCACGATTTGATGGGATTTTGGGCTTTTAAACCTCCAAATGAAATGAAGGAAATGAGAAAAAAAAAAGTTCTCTTACAATTTCTTCGTTTATTACAAGATTTGACTATAATTATGACAAAATTATTATTATACTATTTTTTTTTTACATATTTCAATATGTTATAGGAAACTTCATTTTTAGTTATTATTTTTTATACGTGAATATAATTTCAGTTTAGTAATTTGATTTTTTTCTGCAACTTTTTTTTTAAAATATTTTCTTCTTAAAATATGTTAAAAAAATCTTTAAGTTTTAAATATGATATTTAGATTAATATATATAAATATTTTAAATAAATTTAATATCAATAATTAAAATTGATATGACACTTAAAATACTACTAAGCGAAGTACGAATCGTGATGCTAAAAGATCCGAGTTGGCGGTATCAAGCACTTAAAATATCATTGAAAACTTTGGGATATCGGTTAAATCTCTAAAAGCTCTTAAACAGGGTGTTTATAGTCAAATCTCGACGGCGGATCTAACAAGTCCAACATCTCAAAATTCGACTTCATTTGAGCATTCAAATATTTAAAATACATACATCAAATGATCGGATCATTGTGAGCCATCCAATGAAGTGGAGTGATGCGGGTTTTTGTATTTACAGAGATGTCATCCTTTCCATAAATAATTCCATTTCATATGAGAGAGCGGCAGGAGAGAGAGAGCTCTAAAGATCCTCCAAAACGTCACCACTGACGATCAATCACCACGCCGCGTCGTATTGATCTTTGCCATCTGTCTCCGGTCCATCGATGACCTACCTGATTGTTCCCCGTTATGCTTGTTCACCATTTGATTATTGCATTTACCGGTGATTGCTCATACGGTTCACCATCATCCTTCTCAGCTATTCTGACGCGTCGTTGTCACATAGCTGTTGTTCCTTTCTCATATACAATTATGTAATCCCCATATCGGGAAGATCTTGTACTCTGAAACAGATACATAGTGGAAGTTTTTTACTGGGTTAGGCCTCGTGGTTTTTCCCTCTCTCTTTTCGAGCTTTTCCACGTAAAAATTCTGGAGTTTTATTGTTCACTCTTTAAATACATGTGTGTGTGTTAGATTTAAAGGCGAAAACTTTTACTCTGTGGTTTTAGCACACGCTTTGGTCGTGGGAAAAGAACCCTCAATCACAATTTACGTGAAAACTGCGTCATGGCGAATATCGCGGTACTCGTAGGCCTCCTCGACTCATCTCAAATCCTTGAACCAAGGAAACTTCCTCACTTCCCTTTGATAAGCGTGACCGCGGTGAAGGCACGGCAGAATCTCTTTAGAAGATCGTGTGTGCCAAATGGAAGAGTCTCAAAATGAGATGATCCGACTTTTGCGAGGAACACAACAGCCATTACCGCGGCAAACACATCTCCCCCAAGATCGATCGTTAGCCGGGGGAGGTCAAAATGCTAATCTCCTTGACGATGAAGTTCCTTTTGCTTCCGAGCGTGATCGATCTCCTTGATCGCCGGTTTTCATCCATCCGTCAAACTAACTACTAATCTACCAATTATTGCGGGTAGCATGGCACGTTCTCGTCCTGTTGACTCCACTCGTCATGTTATACGTGCAGAATTACGATGCTTAATGCAAGATAAATTTCACCTCCAAGATAGAAATCATCTTCCCCCTCACCGTGGCTATGAGGAATCTCACCTTTCTATTCTTCAACATCCTATTCTCGTAGATTTCAAGCTTCCGAACATTGATTCCTATGATAGGGTGACTGACCCACATGAACACATCGACCATTACAGGACCATCATACATATCCAACGAGCTCCTGACACACTACTTTGTCAGGGCTTTCCAGTTAACCTCAAGGAGCAAGCTCACACTTGGTTCTACTCCCTCCCAAGGGAATTTATCCATACCTTTGACGAACTTGCCAAGATTTTTGTAGAACAGTTCATTGCAAACTGGAGGATCATTAAAGATTCCTCCCATCTCTCTAGCATTCGTTAAAATGAGGGTGAATCACTTAAAGAATACTTCCAAAGATTCTCCTCAGAAGCTCGCCAAATACCTAGGGTGGACCCTGAATTACTAAGAGGAGTTTTCCTTGGGGGGCTCCGTCCTGGGCCTTTCTACTCGTCATTAATGTGAGATACGGTCCACTCATATGCTGACTTGGTTCACCGTGTGGAAGCACAGATTTCTGCTGATGAGGCTATTAATGCCCATCGAAAATAATTTGAACAATCCACAGGAAAACTTAAGAGTGCTCTAGGAAACACAGATCAACAATCCCATCAGAAGAAGCAACAAGGCAGTCATGATCTCCCTCCATGGCCCCCACATCAACGACGCGAACCACGACTGGAATACACACCGCTGAACACATATCGGGTTAACGTCTTGTTGGCTATTCGAGATGAAGAGACCATCAAGTGGCCACATCCACTGAAACCAAATTCAAGAAATCAGGAGCAACATTATCACTTCCATCGAAGTCATGGACATACTACTGAGGCATGCAAATAACTCAAAGAAGAAATTGAAAGGCTCATTCAACAAGGATATCTACGTCAATTTGTGCAAAACCAACCAACTCAAGCAAACATAGCTCCAACTAGGGGGAAACCGGGACAATCATCACAGAAATAACATAATAGTCGCCAAATAGTTGAAGAAATTGAAACAATTGCGAGTGGGCCACTACTATCTAATCAAATCTTCATCGCCGCCTTTAAAGAACCAGAGTTAAAAAAATCTTGTATTAATCATCCCATCACTTTTAATAAGTCAGACTTGGAAGGAGTCCAAGTTCCACATCAAGATCCTCTTGTCTTCAGTGCAGGGATTGGTGACCCATGTTATGTTATTAAGGGAATTTTGACTGATAATAGGAGTTCCGTTGACATTTTATTTTACTCCACCTTTCTTAGCATGGGTCTGGTTAAGAAAAAACTTCAACCCACTGCAGGACCGTTATATGGGTTTGATAATCGTCCTGTACAGGTGGAGGGGACAATCAGCCTTCCTATTATTCTCAGAGAATTTCCTCAACAAGTCACTCACTCAGTTCAATTCATAGTAGTCAAGTCAAATTGCTAGCTATATTTGGAAGACCCTCCAATCAATCTTTGTCTTTGTCATGATACCTCATCTTAAGATAAAATTTTAAACTCCCATTGGGGTTGGAGTAGTCTGTGGAAATCAACAAATAGCACAATTTTGTTACCTCAAATAAGCTCAACCATGCCCTTCGATGACCTTCAACATCGAGAATTTTAATCTTCAAGATAAAAAAGTACCTCGAGGTTTTGACTAAGAGACACGCTCCCCATTTAGTTGTCGATGACCAAGTATAACTAAAGATTCAGAGGAAAAAATCATCCCTAGAACTTGGAATATGGAAGGTCTCTAAAAAGTGTTATATGTAATCCTTGGTGTATAAATATTATAGTCTTTAATTTATCCCGTTTATCTTTTCCTCTCCACCTCTTGTCTTTTGTTAACTCTATCTAAAAATGTATCTCGTCCCTTTTGTTAAGTTATCTTGTTACAATATTGTATCACCAATATTATTAAAATAATGAGTTTATGGTTTTTTCTCACAAGCTTGTTTCTTCTTCATTTAATCCTCCCACTTGAGAAATATACAACTCACGTTGTATCTCAATCGGGCATGATCAATCCCAAGGGTACTTGATCGGACCTCTTCCACACAGGTTAACGTCATCGAGCAAAGACTCTGATAAACAACCTAGGATAGGTCAAAAGGTCCTTAGTGGACTTCCCACGACCTCTTCAATACATGTTAACGTCATCGAGCAAAGACTCTAACAAACAACCTAGGATGGGTCAAAAGGTCTTTGGTGGACTTCACACGACCTCTTCCATACATTAACACATCATCGACACTCGACAAACAACCTCAGATAGGTCAAAATCCTTAGCGGATTCAATTCTCTTCCATACAAGTTAACATCATCTTAAGATAAAATTTTAAACTCCCATTGGGGTTGGAGTGTCGTGGAAATCAACAAATAGCACAATTTTGTTACCTCAAACTCAAACCACCCCTTGATGACCTTCAACATCGAGAATTTTAATCTTCAAGATAAAAAAGTACCTGGAGGGTTTTGCACAGCAGAGACTTTCTCCCATTTAGTTATCGAGATGACCAACGTGGCTGCTAAAGATCGGAGGAAAAAATCATCCCTAGAACTTGGAATATGGAAGGTCTCTAAAAAGTGTTATATGTAATCCTTGGTGTATAAATATTATAGTCTTTAATTTATCCCGTTTATCTTTTCCTCTCCACCTCTTGTCTTTTGTTAACTCTATCTAAAAATGTATCTCGTCCCTTTTGTTAAGTTATCTTGTTACAATATTGTATCACCAATATTATTAAAGTAATTTGTTTATGGTTTTTTCTCACAAGCTTGTTTCTTCTTCATTTAATCCTCCCACTTGAGAAATATACAACTCACGTTGTATCTGTCGGGCATGATCAATCCGAGGGACTTGATGGGACCTCTTCCACACAGGTTAACATCGAGCAAAGACTCGATAAACAACTAGGATAGGTCAAAAGGTCCTTGGTGGACTTCCCCCTCTTCCATACATGTTAACGTCATCGAGCAAAGACTCGACAAACAACCGATAGGTCAAAAGGTCCTTGGTGGACTTCACGACCTTTTCCATACAGTTAATCATCGTAACACTCGACAAACAACCGAAGGTCAAAATCCTTAGCGGATTCAATTCGACCTCTTCCATATAGGTTAACGTCGCCGTAACACCGACAAACAACCTCAAATAGGTCAAAATCTTCACGGATTCAATTGACCTCTTCCATGAGGTTACGTCATCGATTCACACTCAACAAACAACCTCGGATAGGTCAAAGATCACCGTCTTCCAACCACGCGTCGATCACCGCCGACAATCATCGTCATTCGCCCGCCACCCGCCGTCGCCGGTCGCAGCGCTTATCGGCCATCTGCCGGTCACACCCGCCGTCGATCATCCCCCATTCTGGCGGTCTCCGCGTCATTACCATCTCTACGGCTGCCATTGCTACCCGTCGGCCGCCAACCACCATTACCGGTCACCGACGCCGACCATCGCAGTCAATCTCCGCCGGTCACCACCATCGTCGCGGTCATCCCGCCTCGGCGGCGGTCAGCCCGTCATCGTCTCGATTATCGCTTGATCGCCTCGGCGGACGATCAGCGAGCGACACCTCTTTCGAGGGAAAATCGGAACAACGTAGATATCGGGCCTTGATCGCCTCCGACACGGTCCGAGGCGGTTGATGCCTCTTCGAGGGAAAACGGACAACGACGTAAATCGCGGGCCTTGATGGCCTACAAACCACGGCGACAATCCGGTTGCGCCTCTTTTAATCGAACAATGGCGTATCTGCAGCCTTGATCGATTGATGACCCTCACTCAAGAAGAAGAAAGCAGAGTATTGAAGAAGTGTGCCTTCTCCCGTCCTGGGATTTTATAGACCCAGGGTAAAAAAAATCGTCAAAATTGGCAGCGCAAAATCGCCGCGCGTTTGGTTGCGGCGCCCAGCGCCAGCCGACTTCGCGCGCTCGTCGTGGCAAAGCCATGCCATACGTCGCCAGACCCAGCGACAGTAGCGTTTGCCTCGACTCAGCGCGCCGACCAGCAGCGTCCAGTTCGTGACCCGTAGGCCATTGTCGGGACCGCTGACCAATTCGGCAACCCGAGGCCTTCAGCAGCTGTATGCCGCCAGAGCCCATGGACTTGCCTCGCTTCCAGCGCCGTGCCCACAGTATCGTGGGGCGGGAAAGCTCCGTAACCTAGAAATCTCGTGCCCGCGCATACTTATACTCATCCGCGACCCTACATCTACTTCGATAGTCATAATATTGTGCTCCCACGAAGATCTATTTTCTAAAAATATGTGATTAATGGACGCTCAAATTTCATTGAAGAATTTGCTATCTTCAAATATTTGACATATATATATTTTTGGATGATTGAAATAATGATATCCAAAAATAGGGGGCAACTGATATGACACTTAAAATACTATTAGGCGAAGCACGTATATTAATGCTAAAAGCAAACTGATTCGAAGTTGAAACTGGTCGAGATCGAGTACTTAAAATATTATTGAAAACTTTGGGATATCAGTTAAATCTCTAAAAAGCTCTTAAACATGGAGTGTTTATGGTCAAATCGAGCATCTCGGTATCTATGAGCCCAAGATCTCAAAATTACTTCATTTGAGCATTCAAATATTTAAAATACATCAAATGATCAAAGGAATCATTGTGGTCAGATGAAGTGGAGTTGCGGATTTGCATGTATTTATAGAGCCGCTCATATAAATAGCTCATCATTCATATATGAGAGCAAGAGGAGAGAGAAAAGATTCTCAGCAATCTTTGCACACTCGGCGGTCATCACCGTGAGCGGTATCATCGGTAGCCGTTGATCTCGTCGTCAATCTCGGCCATCATCGATGACTTTTACCGGTGATTGTTGCGTTCTGTCGATTGATTGTTTCATGCATTTACGCATGGTATTATCGCATTTCTTGCTGCGTAGTTCACCATCTTCTCTGCTATTTACTGGCTGATCGTTGTCACATAGGCATTGTTCTTTCATTACAATTACATGTATCTGGGAAGATCTTATACTCGAAGCGGATACATAGTAGAAGCTTTTTTGGGTAGGCCGTGGTTTTCCTCCCTCTTTTCGAGATTTTTCAAAAAATTCAGGTTTTGTTATTTCTTTTAAATACGTATTGTGTCTTTGGATTTACAAAATGAAAATTTTTATTCTACTACTAGTTTTCTATATAACAAAATCATACAAATATCTTGAAATATTTACTCATTATAATTTTAATAATAATAATCTTAACATTATAACAAAATCTCAGGAAAATATTTTAACTTTATCTTTTTTTATGAAAATCTTCTAACATAATCAATAATTTTAATCCAAATTAAATAAATATGACAAATTTTTAGACTCTCAACATATATATATATAATGACAAAGTTGTTATTTAGTTTAATTTTAATCTAAATTTTTTATTATTATTAATTTATTTTAAATGAAATTCATTTAGTCATTTACAAAACAAGAATTTTAAATAATAATTAAGTTTTTAAAGTTTAAATTTTATTATTTAGATTAATTAAAATAATTAAATTATATATTAAATATTATAAATTTTATATTTGCAATATATATTATATAATATCTCAAATAAATTATAATAATTAATAGATAAATAATAATAAATAAGTTATATAAATTTAATATTAATATTTATAATATATATTATGTTAACGGATAAATAATAATAAATTAATTTTATTATGTTAATTTTAAATATATATATATATATATATATATATATATATATATATATATATATATATATATATATATATATATATATATATATATATATCTATATATAATTGAAAATTAATCTCAATCTGGCATTTTTTTAGAAATGCGATCTAATCGTTTAGGCTACTCAAGCGGCCGATCGATGAGAGCGACATAGCAACATCAAGCGTAGATCAGCTCGAATCTCGATCAAAGCTCGGATGAAAATGGATCTGATCCAAATGGTCATCAAAACTAACATATTTATACGGTCGGCGGCGTCAATCCAACGAATCCAAGATCACCCAATTACATCATTAAGGCACCGGATCTCAAAATGTGATCGAGGGGATCGTAGTCAGTGGTTGGAGTTTTCCGCAATTTAAACTGCCACTCCCAAAATCTATAAATAGAGCTTCATTCTCACCTTAGAGGAGGCCAGAATCGATTTGAAGGAGAGAGAACCCGGTCGACTGGCCGGCGATCATAGGTGAATAGTGCACGAAGATCGAGCTCGCCAGGAGATCGCAGAGGACTAGAAAGACCAGGTTCGCTCCTTTCTCCACGAAGATCAGAGGTAGCTCAGGAAGATCGGTTCTGCCGCTTTTGGGAAACTTCTCCCTTGGGTTGGACTTGGCCATATTGTATTTTTCACTCGGAATATTGTTTCAGTAAACACCTTCTTCTCAACTAAGAAGCGAGGACATGTATCTTTGAACACATAGCAAAGTTCTCTGGGCGCAAGGCCGTGGTTTTCCTTAGCGGGTTTTCCACATTATAACCCTGTTCATATCTCCACGCTTGTGTGTTGGATAATTTTTGGGCTCTGACGAAGATCTCATCTAGAATAAAATTCTCTAGCATAGCGTTTGGTCGTGGGAATAAGCAGTTCCCCATTGCTATATCTCCAATATGGTTGGTAAGCGGGGTTTCGCTCCGTTCTCGGGATCAAGGGCAAATCTCCAACACTTCTACATAAGACTTACGTCCCCGGTGAGGTCGTCGGGCCCCTCTTTGGATCGCGTTCAAGGATGGAGGATTCCCGAGCGAAATTCTTGACTCTGCGAGAGGGCGCAAAAGCGTTACGCTGGAAGAGCCACGGTTCGCGCTCGGCATAATCCAGTTTTCTTCACGAGAATGATTGCAGAATCGGATCAACAGTAGAGAACCCCTTGGCACCACATCCGGATCTTTGAACGGATCGCCGTTCTACTCACCCCACGAATGGCTACCTCGTATGGGGGCTCACGTCACCTTATGCGATGAACTACGGTGCGGGAAGAGTTCCCGGAACAATCGAATGATCCATTCCGCCGCCTCTTCAAAACTTCGTCGGCCGAGATCATCTCGCAATACGATTCGAGATTCAAGCTTCCCGGCATGGACCATACGATGGCACAATGTCCTGCAAGCCGATCACTTTGATGATCATGCACATTCAGCGACTGTCTTGTGTATTCCCGGCGACTCTCAAAGACGGGCTCGTACTTGGTTCTATTGCTAAGGGATCCGTCAGATCATTTGGAGAGCTTCGATTTTGTAGAAACGGTTCGGCAAACAAGAGAATCATCGATTCATCACATCTCTCAGAATCCGAATGATGGAGAGTCCCTCAAGAATACTTCGAGGTTCTCCTCAAGCGGCAGTCTGAGTAGATCGACTTTTGAGGGGGCATGCTTCCGGAGGACTCCAGATACTTCATTCATCATGCGGGAGGCAGTCCATTCTATCTTGACACGGTCCAGAATAGAGGCACAAATCTCCGTGAAGCTATCGGTGCTCATCAGTTTGAACCACCACGCGAAAGCGGAAGAAGGTTCCCTGATGTTCAAACATCTCGAGAAAAGAAGAGAGAAGAACCTCCCCAAAACCTCCTCGGCGACCTCGGATGACTCAATCGAGAGGAAATATCTGATCTCAACACGTCATGCGAACATCCCTATTCGGGAAGAGGATGGCGTCAGTGTACGACACTTTAAAGCACGGAATTGGAAATCAAGAGAAATTACCACTTTCATGCGGTAGGGCTGCGAAGAGTGCCACCTGAAGGAGGAGATTGAAAGACTAATCGTCGAGATCTAGGCCATTTTATACAAAACCAAAGCCCCGCAAATCTTTGACAGCAACCGAGGAACCATGGCGGTCGAGAGAAAACAATTGCGGAGGGCGGTGTTATCTAGTTAAATATTCATTCTTGAGAGCGGAAAAAGTCTCGGGTTGACCATTCTATCACCTTTGATGATTTAGATCTAGAGGGCTTATCCCACATCAAGATCCCTTGTCATCGGTCGCAGTGGGTGATCCATGCTTTAATATTAAAAGATATTGATCGACAATGGGAGTTGGTTGATGTTCTTTTTTACTCCACTTTAGCATGGGTATAGAAAGAGAGCTTCAACCAGCTGTATGGATTTGATAATCGGCCGTATTAGTGGAAGGGACAATCAGTCTTCCGTAACTCTTGGAGAATTTCCCGAACCGCGCAACCCACTTGATACAATTTATTGTAGTCAAGTCGGATACAATGCAATATTTGGGAGACCTCTCCAGTATATTGCGGTCACATTTGTGCCTCACCTCAAGATGAAAATTAGCATCGTGGTGGTAAGTGGAATCAGCAGATAACCTGGCGTCTTTATATCAACAAGCGACCATTTTACGTCGGTAACCCTCAACATCGAGAACTTGACTATGAGATGAGGATGCCTGAAAGGGCTTCTCCAGGTTGAAGATGTAATTTGTCTTCTATCTCAGTTGATCCATCGCGAAAGGTGAAGGTGGGATCGTTCGTCTTGATCAATCGAATCGTAGATTTTTTAAAATCAAGATATCTTTGCGGGCGCTCGATATTACGGGCATTGACGTCATTACGCACTCCCTCAAAGTTGACTCAACCTGGGGTGATAAGAAGAAAGAACCTTCACTTACGAGCGATTGCGGTCATAGAACAAGAAATCACCAAACTTACGGTGTCAAGTTCATTCGAAGTCTTACCCCACGGTTAGCGTGGTGTTAGTCAAGAAGGCCAGTTCTGGAGAATGTGCACTCCTTAATCGTGCATGCCCAAAGATAGCTTCCCCTTCGTATCGACTAGTTGATGCGACATCGGATATCGGATCTTTGAGCTTCATGGATGCCTATTACAATCAAATCGGGATGAACAAAGCAGATGAGGAAGCAACATCCTTCCAAAGCAGATAAGGGCTATCTATTTTATCGGTCATGCCATTGGACTAAAATCTTTGGAGCAACATATCTTATGAATAAGATCTTCAAGGATCTTATAGGGCACAATATGGAGGTGTATGTTGATGATATCTTTGGTGAAGAGCTTGGAAATATCACGGCATATTTACGATGCAACAGTGCTTTGACATTCTTGACACTACAAGATGCGGCTCAACCCAAGCAAGTGCATTTTGGAGTTTCCTGCAGGAAATTCTAGGCTTCATGGTCACTCAGGATAGAGGCCAACCAGAAGATAAAAGCACTCGAGGATATGTCACCTCAAGAGCGATCAAGGAAATCCAACGTTTGGCGGAAGGATTGGCTTTATCACGATTCTTGGCCCTTCGGAGATAAGTATCTACCATTCTTCAAAATCTTAAGGGTGCAGAAATGGATTCGGTGGGATGAATGTCAAACTACTTTTGAGCAACTTCGAGTCTATTTAGCTTCCCCCCCTCTATTATCAAAGCCTATCCAAGGAGAGAAGGCATCTATCTTCTTTTTCTTCTCATGTAAGCTTTCGTCTGAGGAGAATTCATTACAACGACCCATTTACTATGTCGGCAAAATCCTTTGTCTGAAGGGCCTATCCACTAGCGGATAAGGCGGCGTTGGCCTAGTGCACGAAAATTGCGGCAAACTTTCGACCCCACACTCATCTTCCATTAAGAACTATTACGCAAAGCGATGTATGGAAGGTTGATGAAGTGGTCGGTCGAGCTTGGAGAGTTTGACATCTATTTTCTTCCGTCACGATATAAAGTCACAAGTGCTTGACTTAGTTGTAGAATGTACCATCCCATCACCACTGAGATCATTCATCACTCCATGACAAATCAATGGACATTATATGTTGATGGAGCTTGTACTTGCGGGAGCAGAATTTTGCTTATCTCCCAGTAAAATAACTTTAGAGTAGCCGACTAAAGTTCCACCAATAATGTCGCAGAGGCCTAATAGCGGACTAAGGCTCACCATTGATTGTGAGGTCCAGAACTTAGCCATCTACATAGACTCACAGCTTATGGCCTCGGGTTGAAGGAGACTTGATGCATCATCGCTTGCTTTCGATCATCTTTTGGCAAAGTCACTTCTTGGTCGAGATCGGATAACTCATATTCTAAGGAGGCGATGCCCTCTCCAAGTTAGCCCGATAGATCTTTTCAAGAGAAAATATATAGAGGACATCCACTTTCCCGGTATTCAAGGCCCTTGGGTGATACAATCTGGAGGACCCAAAAGAATCTTCATGGATTAATGTCCTTTCTTCAAAGCGCTTGAGATTACCGATGCTATCTGTCTTGACGTGAAACCGAACTTCACCATAATCGGTGGCGAACTCTACAAGCGGTCCTTCTTAGGGCCCTACTTAAAGTGTCTACCACCTTGAGGCTAACTATGTAATCACGAGAGGTTCATTGTGGTGAACATTTGGGAGGAAAAGCCCTCGCCCTCAAAATCATGAGGCAAGGTTTTCTTGGCCTACAATGAAGAAGGCGCATTGGAGTTTGTAAAGAAGTGTAATAAGTGTCGGTTACATTCCAATCTCACTCATACATGAACTCACCACACAATCAGGCAGGTGGCCCTTTGCTCAATGGGGATCGATATAATGGGACCCTTTCCCATTGCCAGGGCAATGAAAATTCATAATCTTGGCGTTGATTACTTCAAGTGGGTGGAAGGCGAACCGGCAAAATCACGAAACAAATGCGCAATTTGTGCGGAAAAATATTATTTGTCATTTGGCATTCGGCAAAATCATCACCGATAATGGGGCCGGTTCAGAAAGACATTCACATCTTTACGCGGCGCATATCGGTTAATCCACAGTATCCCATCCACGCAAATGGCGGTCGAAGTCACCAATAGGACAATACTAAAGGGCTAAAGACCGAACCATCTTGAGGAGCGTAGTAGAACCAATGTTCTTTGGGCTTACCGCAAGGACCCCCTCTTGGAGAAACGCAGTATAATCATGTTTGGGCGAGGCGTTATTCTCGGTCGACGAGTCAACTAGAACATAACTTTGATCACGGCAGCGATAAGCCGATTCCATCGGATCTCCGAGAGACCGCGACATGTCGGCCTCATTCTTCGACAAAGCTCGAGGTTTCAGAAGGGTAAAGCCACGACCAATATCTGGGGACCTGTCCGAGTCTCGACTCGGGAAAAGGCCCATAGCGAACAAACTCTCACCGGAAGGAAGGCGGTATGTGGTGGTGTAAAATCAAGCGCGTTCAAGCGTAAGGATAGTATGGGAAGACTCTCCACATACGGAATGCTACAAACCTCGGAAGTACTACGGTGATGTATCGGCTTTTTTATTCTAGTGAATCACATTATCATCGTGTATGTTTGTATTGCAATTGTTGTTATCGAATTAAACATTTGTCGATACTCTGTTTGTCATCTATTGTCCAACCTGAGGTGTTTGGATTTATGTTTATCTATGTTAAAGTTCTCATACTTATTGTGACTTTTTTCTTTATGCTTGCATTTTAAAACACGACTCAAGAGATCTATTGTTGTATCTCATTCGGTAAGATCGATCCCAGAATTGATCGATCTTCTATCTGAGTTAACATGTAACTTCGATAAACAACCTTGGATAAGTTGGCAATCCTCTATAGGCTGTTTCTCCATAACGAGGTTAACATCATCGAGTAAGCACCTAGGATAGATCGAGGTTCAGAGAACCTCATAAATATATTAGTGCAAGTTTGTCATCAGTAGCTCGGTAATGATCTTAGAATAGATCGAATTATCAAAGAGATTCCAGATGATCTCTTCTGAATCTTTATCATCGTACACTTTGACACACAACTCAGGAAATATTCACAAATAATTTTTGTGGATTGTTAATATTTCATGAGCAAGTACAATCAACCGAAATAATATACAATCTTGAGCATTTTGCAACATAAAGGAACTACAACTACGGTCTTGATGGTCTCATCGGTAGATGATGAAGAACTATCGAGTCATCTCGTCGTCTAGAAGGGGTAGGCTTAGGAGAAAGGACCTCAACACCACTCACCTTGCGATCATGGCGTGTCCCCTTGAAACCTCGGATGAAGCCTTCATCAACTGCCGCTCAAAGCCTTCACCTCACATCATATATCGTGGTCTCGGCCTCACGAACATGATCTGTATGATACTCTTGGAGTTCTTGAAGTCCTCCACGGCTGTGATTGCTCCAGAGATAAGGCGACCTCTTTCTCACGAAAGCGGCAGCGTAACTCGGTTCTTTGCCTCAGACACGAAACCTTCTCGGAAAAGATCTTGATCGCTGAAAACCACTCAGCCTCCACTAATTCATCCAGAGTCAACTCGGCTTCACGAAAGAAAGAGAAATTGAGTACCTCGGTCTGCACTCATCAGTTGATTCTCCAACGGACATCTCTTTTACTTTCTCCACATACGCTTCATATATTCACCATGGAGAAACTTGACCTTCACGAACTCAATTCAGGTCATTGACAATGTTCATTTTGAAGTCAAGTTCTTGCTTCGATATCGAAATAAGAAAAATTATGTTAAGCACAAGGAAATGGGAAATAAAAGATGATGAAGAGGATTGTTACAGTTCTTGACATCGACGACTCTGCGGAATGATTCACGTCTCGGAATGAAGATCCTTGGGGGCACTCGAAGGGCCCAACTCCTTTGAGATATCACCATCACCTCTTAGCTCCTTTTCCTCTTCTCTATTGGGCGGGTCCTTCTGGCGGGAAGAAGCGAGGGCAGAGATCGGTGGAAACCTCTTTGTTGGGCTTTCTCAGCGCATAAGACCGCTCGGGATGAATAGAAAGCCCTCGAACAAAGATTTCTCCCAAATCTGTTGATATATCGAATCTCAAATCGAAGATCTTCAATCGGAATTTCGTCATGAATATCTTTATCACCAAGCAGGGAATGGGTAAATCTCTGGCTTTTCCCATTTCTCGAAAACCCGTCATTCTTCACAAAAGAATCGCTTGCCCAACTCTTGGGAGGATCCTTCGCCGTCCGGTCAAGTAGGGACTCTGCGGTGTCGACCATGTGCATCGTAAGTAAACTTGCACATCTGTGTGAGGTAATCAGTAGTCAAGGTCGCGCATCCTACGAAAAACTATAAGTCCCATCACGATCGTCATTGCCACCGCCGAAAGCGGGCAAACCTGCATCGACAAAATGGACGATCATCTGGGGGATGGGAAACCGATCCAGCAAACTCATCTCGTAAGTGGTGAAATACCCGGCAAAATTGGGCTCTATCGGACTTCTTGGACACTTAAGAACCAAATCATTGGAAAATAATATTTTTTAACGATCAATGTGTCTCCGTGATCGGACTCCGCAGAATCTTGTCCTCCCATTTTAGAAGGTTCCCTGTCGTGCCGTTACAAAGGTGGACGTGTCTCTTTCAAAAGATTCTCACCCATCTACAAACCAGCTCATGATCGAGATGAAAATTATTCCAAAGGAGTGCCCAAACTCCCACCAGGGAGGCTATGCACTCTGGCAGGAGATGAGGTAGAGGTTGATCCAAAAGAGTGCCCAAACTCCCGGGGAGGCTATGCACTCTAGAGGAGGAGGAGATGAGAAAAGTGTGCCTTCTCTCTTACCTTATAGGGTTTTATAGACCCCTTCAGGAAAAAGCGTCACCCAAAGCCAGCTCAGCAATCAAAAACCGGCGTTGGACGTGGGCCAGCCTGTATCGCATCGTCTTGGCCATCAGCGCCCGCATACTTCTTGCGCCCGCCGCTTCATGCCGCGCCCGTGGCCTTGCGCATCATACCTGGCCAGCCAGCCTCGAAACCAGGATGACTGGACGGGTTCTAGTTGGTCCAGGTGGCTTGCCGATCCGGCCGACCTCCGGTCCAGCGGTCCAGCCGGATCCGCGGCCGGCCGTCGGTCATGTCATGACCCGACCGCGTGATGGCACCGGCAGGTGATCGGCCCGTTGACCCCGCAGACCGAACGACCAGCCGGCAGCTCCGCTGCATTCTGACCCAGGCCGTCGGCCTCCGTGACGCGACAATCGGACCAGCGTGCGTCTGCCCGGCCGCGAACCGTCGGCCCTGCGGCCATTGCCAGCTCGGCCGATCAGCATCCGCGGCCGCCAGCGAGCGCGAATCGCGGTAGCGGGTGCGTCTTGTGGCGCCATATGGCGTGGCGCAAACCCGCGCGAACCCGTTCGTACGGATCGATCCATAACCTCAAAATATCGCACATACACATCGCGATTCGCGGCCTGCGTCGACGCGGTTATAATATTGTCTTTGTTATGAAGATCTGTTCTCTCAAAATCGCGTTGATGGACTCTCAAAGTTCATTGAAGAATTTCTTTTTAGTATTTGACATATATTTTTGGATGGCGAGATAATGTCACCCAAAAATAGAAGCAGCGATACATCCTCGAGAAAATTAATCGATAAAGCAATCTCAAGGAATTTTCAATGCTTGATCTAATCACCGATTTCAAGCAAACTTACATCAACCGTCTCGATGAGGCGAACATATATCAAGCGTAGTCGATAGCCGAATCGAGATCGATCGCATGAAAATAGATCGATCCGTAAATGGTCACGACATATTTATAGTCGGATCGGCGGCTTCGTCAAGGCGAATCCAACGAATCCAAGATCACCCAATTATCATTAAGGCACCGGATCATCAAAATACGTCGTCGAGGGGATCGCCGGCGTCCGATGGAAGTGGTTGGAGTTTTCCATGAATTTATAAGGCCGCCACTCCCAAAATCTATAAATAGAAACTCATTCTCACCTTAGAGGCCGAATCGGATTTGAAGACCGATAGCTCGAGAACCACCTCGGCCGTGGCCGATCTATCACCAACCAGCTGTGCGAAGATCGGGGAGCCGCTTGAAATCGCCCCAGAGGACTAGAAAAGACCGGTTCCACTCCTTTCTCACGAAGATCAGGTTGCTCCCAAGATCGTTCTGCCCGCTTTTGGGAAACTTCTCCTGGGTTGGGTTGGCCGATGTTAATATTTTCTATCGGAATATTGTTTAAAACACCTTCTCTAGCGAAGCGAAGGGCGCGTATCTTTGAGCATGCGAAAGTTTTCTGGTAGGCGTGGTTTTCATGGGTTTTCCGTATAACGCGTTTCTATCTCACTTATGTGTTGGATAATTTTTGAGTACGATGAAGATCTCATCTAAGAATAAAATTCTCAGCATAATATATATATTTATTTATTATCGCCATTGGTGCCACACGATTTAATTTTTTTTTTAAGTATTGATTTTGCTAAAAAAATTTTAAATGTCTGGATTTTATAAATTTCTTCAAGAAAACCATCAACCGCGCCTATTCACAGAGCGCTGCAGACACTGCGTTTCAGAACAAAGGCATGATGCTTTCTTCCAGGAGACCCCAACTCTTCCTCTCCCTCGCCACCGTACTCTCCTTCGTAACCCCCAGTGTAAGAGCTAGCAGCAACTTCATCTACGCTGCCTGCTTCCCCTCCCAGTACTCTCCCAACACCGCCTTCGAATCCAATCTCAACTCCCTCCTCACCTCCGTCGCCAACTCCGCCTCTGACTCGGCGTACAACAGCTTCGCCTTCGGAAACTCTTCCTCCTCCCCACCAGATTCTGCCGTCTACGGCGTCTACCAGTGCCGCAACGACCTGAGCGCTGGCGAGTGCTCGGCTTGCGTCCAGAGCGCGGTGGGTCAGATAGGGCTGGTCTGCCCCGAAGCCTACGCAGCGGCGCTGCAGCTCGATGGTTGTCTAGTGCGTTACAGCAACGAGGATTTTCTGGGGAAGTTGGACACGACGGTGGCGTACAAAGTGCAGCAGCGAGGTGAGCGGAGGGGACGCAGGGGAGTTCTTTAGGCGGAGGGATGACGTCCTGGATGATTTGGGGAGTGGGCTGGGATTTAAGGTAAGTAGCTCGGGCACGGTACAAGGGTATGCGCAGTGCGTGGGAGATTTGAGTGCGGGTGATTGTGCGACTTGCCTAGCGCAGGCTGTGGAGCAGCTCAGGAACGCGTGCGGCGCGTCGCTTGCTGCGGATTTGTTCCTCCAGCAGTGTTATGCTCGCTTCTGGGCGTCTGGCTATTATCCCCGCGCCGCCGCAGCTGCAGGTTTGTCGTCGCCCCTCATCATTAAGGGAGAAAAAAAAGGAAAAGATTCTGAGCTACTGTTAATTGGGATGAATTTCTAAATTGCTAAATGTTATTTTAGTTATATTAACAACAATAATAATAAGCTTTTAATCTCATTATGTGAGTCGGTCAGGACTTTCCCCTCTGTTGTTGTAACCCGACCGCGCCTCGAATTAATATTATAATAAAATGTACAAGAAGTATTAAAATTTCTAAGTAATCAGCATAAAAAATATTATAAAAAAACGATGAGTAAAATTTTTAATTTTTTTAATATCATTTTGTTTGAAATTTAGTTTGAATATTCTGATTTTTGTCCACCATTATTTCTCATCATGCATTGTAATGTCACGATTAGATTGTGGCATTATTGCATGAGTTCATATCCTTCTATATAATGGATAAAATTGGAATGCGCATAGGCAGGATTAATATAGATTTGATAAATGATCAATCTTATGAGTTGGTGAAAGTGCACTGACCACATCTTGATGAACCATTCTTGGTTTCATTTGGTTGTTTGTATCTAAGAAATATATGTTAGAATAATCCTAAAATTTTATTTAGTTTGAATTCTGCAAAAAAAAAAAATTTGAACCCTACAGAACTAGCCATTTTATTTTTTGCACATAAAATATATAAAAATAAAATCAATATTCTGAGAACTAATATCTACAAACAACTAAATGAGGTCCCAAAGTCTTTGGAGAGCATCATGCACATTTTTTCGCTATTATGGCAATATTTGCATTCTATGTTGTTAATTATTACTATTTTATTTTATTGATATAGATTTCAGCAATGAAAATTTCTGATCAAGTTCACAACGTTTTTATATTGTGACCGATTAATTCTCTATTACAACTTAAGTTTGGATTGTAGGAACTAACATTATAATAGCTACAAACAATAGCAGTCCAAAGTGTTCAAACGAAGATTTTCTCCTAATCCGAAATCTTGAAAAAAGAGCGAAAAAAAAAATGCTGTGTGATGCCCTAGAGTTGCACATGGGAGGAATGTTAACCATTAGTATCCTCCGGCCAAATAAATTATGTGAATTTCGATTGACGAATATTACTTTTCTTATATTCACATTCACATAAAAAAAAAGCAACATGCATGTTAACTTTGAATAAACAAGTTTTCCGTTCTTATAATAATTTGTTTAATATACATCATTTATATTTTCCGTCACGCTAAAATCCATTAAAGGCAAAAATAATTACGCTTATCTAAAAGCATCAATTTTTCACAACATGATTAAATATTATGCTAAGAGGATAGACATTTGAGAACAAAGTAGATGCGAATTGGTTCTCTAAATCTAATTGCTTGTTGTAATTTTATTATGAATAGATTACACTGATGACGACATTGGAAGGACAGTGGCCATAATAGTGGGAATATTGGCAGGTGTTGCTCTCCTAGTGGTCTTCATTTCCTTTATGAAAAGGGCACGTAAGTTCCCTTCTATATTCTTTCAGCTTTCCTATAATCATAAAATTTCTTTAAGCTACGAATAACGCTACGTTCTTCTTCGCAGGTTAACAATAGGGCATTCTCCTGGCCTAGCAGATAAGGCAATTTAGCTCACCATGCTCATATAACCTACATTCAGCATTAGGATTGCAAATACTTTGTGTTTTCATCATTCTTTTGCTATGAAAACAAAAGTTATGCTGAATAGACTTCTCAATGGAACACAAAGTTCGCAAACAGGTTATGTAGGAGGTGTTTGACTCAAATGGTTAAACATTGAGTGAGTCGAATCTCTATTCTTCTAATTACTTTTTGAAAGCAAAAAGAGAGCATTTTAGGCATGACTTTTCACGCAGCAAGTAGAGACTAGAATAAATGTCTGAAGGCATCTAATACAATGGTGAATATATTCTCCTTTTCACAAAAGCATTTTGGAATCATCACTAATAACTCATTAGTCAGGCCTCATGAATATTATTCAAAGATTTGTTTGGGATGCTTTAATCAATATTTTTGTTTTCATTTTTTATTTTATTTTATTTTTTTGCATTTTTTTCCATTTGTTTTTATCATTAGGAGAAATAAAAATATATTTTATATCTTAGATTATTATATTTTATTTTCATATTTTAATTGGGGATGGAGCTTTAGACAGATCTTGAGGACAACTCGCTAATACTTTTGCGTATTGCAATGTAGACTAAATATCATTGTTCATTTTAAATATAATTTATTAATCTAATTGCATGATAGAATGTGTTTTTTTGTTAAATTAAGATAAACAGATCAAGATTAAAGGTAAACTTGCATGCACATACATGCATATAGCCTTCAATAATGGAGTGGCTAAAGGAATAAACTAAGTCATCATACCTAATCTTCTTTGAGATAAGTATAATATAATGGTTGATTGATTAGTTGTGTACTACTCTAATCTTAATTAATTTAATAGAAATCATTCTAAGTAAATTTGAGTCACAATATCTTGGCCTAAATTATTTCATTTCATGAGTACTTTCAACACTTCAGTACAACAACAACAACAGGCCTTTATCCCACTACATTGGGGTTGGTTACATGAATCCGTTTTCTCTAATGCATCATATTAAGGCTTATATTCTCATTTAATCTTAATAAATTAAGGTTGTTTTTTGTAATTTATAACCAAGCCATTTTAGGTCTGCCTCTATCTTTTCTTTAACATAGACCAAATTTAATTTATCTACTCTAACTAGGCCATCAAATGATTGACATTTAATATGATCAAATCATCGTATTAAGTAACTTTTTAATCTTATTTGCCATTTGAGAGCTACTCCAATCTTATCATGTACATATTCATTTCTCATTTTGTCTCCAAGTGTAAATCCACTCATCCATCTATGCATCCTCATCTTTGCAGCAATTTTTTTTTTGCTTCTTTTTATTGGCCAACATTTTGAGCAATAAAGCATTGTAGGTCTCACCACGCATCTTATAAATATTCCTCGAGTCAAAGCAATACTTTCATATCACCCAACAAGCCCAATGCATTCCTCCAATTCAACCATCCAACCTGAATTCTGCTAATAATATCTTGATCTATTTCACAATCATTTTGAATAATAGACTCGAGATATCTAAAATTTTCACTCTTTTCAATACCTTGATCTCCCATTAACACTACTATGCCATTAAATTTTTTACAATTAAAATTAGACTCCATGTATTGATTTTAGATCTACTCAATTGAAAGCCTTTAGACTCCAAGTTGACCTCCATACTTCATGTTTTTTCTTGAACACCCTCACTAGTCTTACCAGCAACAATAATATCATCAACAAAAAAAGCATACAACAAGGTACATCCTCTTTTAAATGACTAGTAAGAACATCCATAACTAGGCTAAAGATAAAGATATGGGAATAAAGCCAATCTTTGATGTAAGTCTAGCTGAAATAGGAAGATAATTGGTCAAACCTCTCCTTGTCTAAAGAATGCACATTATTGTCCACGAAATCTAATACCGAATTGAGCACAATTTATATAAGAGATGTTGCTTAAAAAAAGATATAATCATAAGCAAGTTAATAAGTTATAAATAATGTGATTTCCGTACAGATTTATTTAAATCGTTAGGAAGCATTTGGGAATCAAAACTCCACTTATCCAATTGTTCCAAAAGTTATAATAAATCTAATGAAAGGACGATGAGAAAACGTATTTCGTTGTAACATAAAATATTGAGGCGTTTGAGATCACCTTTTTATTTATTTTTTATGTCTTGTTTGATGATAATAATTTTTTTTTAAATATTCTAAACATCTAAAAAAATGTTTTCAGTATTTTTAAAAATATGTTATGTATTTTAAAAAAAAATAAAAAATACTTAGAAAACACAGGAAAATATATTTTTAAAATAACATAAAAATAAGACAGAAAACACAGAACAAATTAATCACAAATAGATCCTAAACAAATGAATTTTTCAGGACTTATTTATTTCTTTGGTAACTACAATATAATATCAAGTTATTGACATATGTTAATTATTCAACACAATAATATCTTTAAACAATTATATGTTAAATGCCATTTAAATTTTATTTTAATAACATCTAGGTGTTGGCATATCTAATTGTTAGAGAAAAATCTAATAATCTTAAATGATCTTTTTTATATCACTACATTAGTTTGAATCAAAATTAATTTATTTGATAGAAAACATGATTATCTAAATTATATTGTTATCCTAATGAGAATAATATCAACTTATATTGAATCAAACAATACCTAAAATATTTTTATGTGCAATTTTTAACACTTTGTTCTAATCGTTTAATAGTAAATATGGACATTCCTTGAAAAAAATAGAATAAGCAAACAGATGAAAAAGTCTTCTTCATGATAATAGATAGACATTTAAAAGGTTTCCATTATGACTTATTTTTCAAATTACAAAGAAATTCGCATATTACTGCTTATAGTAACCAACACTATTGATACTATAGTGGCGAAAATTTATTTTTCCATTTTGCAAAAATACAAGTGGAAATTGAAAGATGAGCTTCCTAAAAACATTAACAAATTATAGTTTTGATATCTCTGCTTTGTGCAGATGATGTCATTGTTACTAAGCAGTTTTATGAGGACTAATCACCCTTATTTTGATGCTTTGAAGGATGATGGAAAAGGGGCTTTTCTTTTGAATTTTGATAACTTAGGAATTCCATTTTCTCTGCTCTTATTGTGGTTTATTTATACTTGTCTGGAAGTCTTATTCTGTTCTTGATGGCTTTCTGAGAGTTTATCTTATCTGAAGCTTGCTTATTTATTCTCTACTTTTTGAGTGGTTGCAGTTTTAGTGTCATATCTTATGTTATTGGAGTTGATATAAAAGTTACATCCGGCTCTAATAATTTCTTTTGATAATGAAACTCAACCATCTTTTTCTGACCATCAATTCACTCTTCCCAAGTATCCTCGTGCTTTTTCAAATGATGTCTTAATTTTAGATGGATTACTAGGAGATGTCCAATCTTCACTTTCTCAATGCCTGCTATGTGGTTTCTCTTTACTACTGTTTGATCCAAGTGTGGCCATTGGTTACTATCGCTGTGACTTTTTGGAGTCGACTATTGTAGTAATTTGGATTACTTTTGGCATCCAGCATGTCATTGCCCTCTTCTATTGATCTCCTACGTATAAGACTTGAGAGTCTTTATTAATGGAAACTCTATTACTAGATAAAAGGCTACCAAAATAAAGCAACCTCTAGAGCTATCTTTAAAAGATACTTTGATGGTTTCACCAACTGAAGTATCTATTTTTATTGTCTAGAGAAACGGAAAGGCGTAACCAAAAATATATCATTGAGATTGATAGTAAGTGATATGGCTATCTTCTGTCAATTGAAATTCCTCATCTCCTTATTTAGAAGGGCAAGAAGATATAACCATGGTTAATCCTTAAGATGGATAAAGAATACCTTTATTTGCGAAGATAATTTTGTTCATGATGAAATAATTTAGCATCTACGGATCATGAAAATTAAACCCCATTTATATGTGTTTTGTTGACATGGACCTCATTCCAAGACTCAACTAAAGTCAAATTTGCTCACCCTCGATGATTTTACAACTTATAATATAAATATTATTGTGCCAGACCTTATTTTTAGACTCAACCAAAGAAATTTAAATTAGATTAGTTCATAATTACTTGAAAATGTACTTAGATTTGATCTCTATAATTTATGATGGTTGATAGAATCCAAGCTCTATGATGATACTATTTTCATTATAATGAAGACTTGATAGGTTAAAAACTTATTAGCTTATCAAATATTTTGAAAAGAAGACTTTTTAAAAGGTGAAAATAATCATGATTGAATGAATTTTATCCACCACCAGTTACAATGAAAAGTGATCTCTATTAAAACTTTCTTAGATTTAGCCTTCAAAAGATTCACTTAATTATAATTATATATCAAGACATTTCTCAAGAATATAGATATAAAATATTTTTTGAAAGATTTTCTTAGTACAAAATCTTTGTTGGAATGACTTGGAAACCTATTTCAATCATCATGATTGATCAAAGTTTAAATGATTTCAAGCCTAAACTCGTTATGTTAATAGAAGATGGACTTGAATTTAGTCATCAACAGCAATCAAGTTTTGAATGTACTTAAAAACATACTCTAAAATTTTATGCATTTTGGTCCAATCTTGAAGTCAAAGTTGACTTGGGTAGATGAGAAGTTAAATGAAGATTAAATCTTGTGGTAGAGATAATGTTTACTATAAGAGTTTCATATTTTCCTTAAAATGAGTTTACTATAAAAGATTGAAACTATAGGATAGTTAGGATGTTTATTGTAACATATAGCCATGCTTCTTGTTATTGATTCTCTTCAAATAATATAGCCATATGCCTTAATGATATATACCCAATCATGTAGATTTGGTAACTTCTAATCTTTTGCAAACTTGAGTGTCACTAAGAAATTTGCATCTGCAAAAGAACTTATGATTTTAAAATTATAAAATATGATTATTTTTAACATGTAAAAGGGCATTGATATTCATAATGACTTAAAATACCTTTAACTAGGAAGACTTATATATAAAATTTGAACTAATTAAGAAATGCTAGTAAGGCTTGGTTGTGAGGTCATCTTTAAGATTGTTATAATTGTAAAAATATTTTCTATTGATAAAAGCATTATATGGAAGCCATTATCATTCAAGAGGTGAGATCATTCTTTGCAAATCCTTAAACACAAAGAGACCATCTAATGAGATTTGGTAATTTTGAAGATGGAATCAAATCATTATTTAGAGCTATCAATTCTCATTGCATAAAATGACATATCTTAGATGTGAGTTGACTAAAGTTAGAAAAGAAGATTTTCCTAGTTTGAGGATTGAAAATAGGCTTTTATATAGACCCTATTCTCAAAATGTTGAATCTATTAATTAATTAAAATATATTCAAATTCAACGCAAAGTGCATCAAACCAAATGTAGAAATTTGGCTATTTCAAATCTCTTTATACAATGTGAAAGAATCATATAAAACTTATCTCCAGAATGATGGGCATAGATCTTAACCATCATTATAAAGCATTTTGATGGATATTGGTGGAAGTAGATTTTAATTCTTTGGGGTTCCAAATTTTGAAGATTTAAAAGAAATCATAGGGGTTTAATTAAGTGAATTATAGAGTTGTGTAGGTTTTTCTCTACAAACACCTTCATTTTTTATCTTTTCTCTTTTATGTTCTTTTTTATATTTTTCTTCTTTTCTTCTTTGTTATTTCTTATTTTCATTTCTCTTTTTTTTTTCCTTTTTCTTTTCCCCCTTATTTATTTTCTTTTCTATTTTCTTATTTTTTTATTTTTCTTTTCATTTCTATCTTTTTTAATAACTATTAACTTGTTATTAAAGATGCATATTATGTGTCAAAAAGCATACCAAAAGTCTTTTCAAATTTTGTTTGAAGTGGTTTCCCTCAAAATTTGATTATGCTTAGTTATATGTGTATCATTCATATCTAATAGAGTCCCTTAAATAGGGAGCATAATTGTACAAATAGATCTAATAGAAGAGTGAAGTGCGAAGAACTTTATTAAATTGATTATAAAGCAAGCTTATCACATGAAAATAAACTTACAAGATATTTAATCCCAAATAGATTAAAATGGTTGCATTTCTATTTTCTATTTAACTTAAACTTCTTATGTAAATTAACATTAAGGGTCCATCCAATACTTTTGAGATGAATGAGCAATAGAATACAAATCATCGTATCCACAAGTTACCTTTAGTGAAGAGCCCTAATATGCCTGAGCTAGTTATTGCATTGACTTAAAGTTCAATTGGATTTAAGATGATTTCTCAATAAAAGTCTTGATTAAGCAAAGATCAATGATATTGAAAAAGGGTAGTGATTGGAATTACAAACAAGATATCAAAAATTCTATGATCTTGAGGCTTCAAAATGCTTTAAAGTAACATGAATTTTTTAAAAGAAGTGACATCAATTGACTATATGTAAGTAGTAATGAAAATGTTAGAAGAGATAATTTCTATATGTGATCATCAAGTAACTTTGAAAATTTTTTTTTACTAGATGTCTAAATAATGCCAAATTTAATTGAGGTGTTATGATTATCATTGGCATACTTCAAGTCAAAAGATTTTAGCTAAAGTAATACATAAAGGAATTCCAAAATTTTGTCTCTTAGAATATAGAATCATTTCATAGTCCTGAAGAAAAGGTCACCCCTTCTTACTAAAGGCTTTCCTTGTTAGGCTACCATCATAACCTTGCTTTGTTAGTCAACCATGGCTCTAATAATCTACGAAGATACATCATATAGTAATATTGAAGCCTAACTACAAGCTATCATACTTGAGTGATAGGTGAGGTTATGAGTCATATTAATGTTTAATTTTAATTAATTAATTAAGTTGGGATAGAAAATTTAATCTGTTAGAGCTTTTCAAAATCTGTGCTAACATTCAAAAAGCACAACATCATAGAAATAAACCTATAAAAATATGTCATTTCGAATGCATAATACAATTTAAACATTTCAATCAATTATAATATTATATAAAAGGCTAGTGTGGTTGGGTTCTGTTATACACCTCTGAAGAAAAAAAGGGTATTAGAGGTTTTCCCTTATACAACCTAGCCTAGAAATACGTGAATAAAGAAAAAGCTAATGAGGGTCTTGTAATCTTTATCTCTATGGTGTGAGTGCTCCAATCTTCACAGGGATTCTTATGTCTATGCTTTCAAGCCACTGCTTACCCTAAACCTCATGACTCTAACCTAGTTTGATTACAAATTAAATTTTAAAATTCAAAATTAAATTTTAATAAAACTTGCAAAATAGAGGTTAGTTGAAACACACATACACATAAGAATTTATATTATGTATAGTGGGGCATGGTATCGGTGGGTAACAATCCAACTTGTTCTAATGGGCTAACTTTAGGGGCTTAAGCATGCAACACCTACAAGCATGTCTATTAGTTTTAAATTTATTAGAACCCTTTCATTGAGCACATTAGTCTAGCAAATATCGCCATAACATTAAGTATATGAGCATACATACCTAACATCTAGTCTAAATTAATATATTTCCAAACAAAAATTAATGCATCACAACAAAGAAGTGGCCTAACCTAAGTCTGAGATCAGTGTCCTATCAATCTAATATGTATGTAAAGGCTACTGTGGTGAGCTAAAAGTTAGGCTTCAATATTTAAGATGTAACCTAAGGATGAGATTCACGTTATTACCATTAGATAGTTTTAGTATAAGTGATTAATGATTTAAATATATATTTTGTATTATAATTTTATTTATGTTTTAATTTAATTTAGTATTTTAAAGTGTGTACGAAATTATGGCCCCACTTAGGATAGGGCCCAGTCCTCCTTGCACCCTATTCCTAACAGAGTCTATATTAAGGATGGTTTTATTAAATTTTAATTAATTTTTTTAATAACACTAAGTTTTAAGTAAGCTCAAAGGTAGGGTTTAATTAAGTTCAAATGATTTGATAATCTTGTGAAGTATCCCTTTAATTAAGTTCAAATTAATGCATCACAATAAAGAAGTGGCCTAACCTAAGTCTAAGATCAATGGCCTATCAATCTAATATGTATGTAAAGGCTACTGTGGTGAGCTAAAAGTTAGGCTTTAATATTTAAGTTGTAACTTAAGGATGAGATTCACGTTATTACCATTGGATAGTTTTAGTATAAGTGATTAATGATTTAAATATATATTTTGTATTATAATTTTATTATTGTTTTAATTTAATTTAGTATTTTAAAGAGTGTAAGAAATTATTTACTTAGGATGGCGTCCTCCTTGCACCCTATTCCTAACAGAGTCTATATTAAGGATGATTTTATTAAATTTTAATTAAATTTTTTAATAACACTAAGTTTTAAGTAAGCTCAAAGTTAGGGTTTAATTAAGTTTAAATAATTTGATAATCTTGTGAAGTATCCCTTTAGTTTGGGAGATACCATAAGAAATATTTCAAGACATTTTGATTGATTTTTTGAATTATTAATTTAACATCATCAAATAATGAAATGAGAAAAGGGATTTCAAATCAGTGTCAAATTAGATCCTAAAAATTATGTGAACATTTTTTTTTTTTTGGAATTGAGAGATTTAGGGAAATATCCAATAAAGTTTCAAATTAATTTGATTTAATTTAAATTTCCTTATATTATTATATAATCATTCCATCTATAAAATATTAAAATTAAAATAAAGCTAAAAAAATCATGAAACTATACAAAAGGGTTAGGAATGAAGTCCTAACACTTATAAAAGTTCCATGTCATTTTGAGCTTAATTAGATTTCTATGATTTATTAATTTATTTAACACTTAAATTATAGAAATTATTTTTTATATTGAAATAGGTGAATTCATTTTTCTTATGTCCTATTTCTTGATATATATCTATATTAAAATTTTGGTAATTTTTTTTAAATTTTATTTATTATAAATTTTCTAACTCTTGTGGCAATTTATCTAATTTTGAAATTAGAATAAGTACATATACATTCATAATTAAGTTAACTTAATCAACTCCAAAAGTTATGAGATTATTTGTTAAGGCTAAAGGGTACTTCAAGAGCATTCCATAAAAGTTTGCAGAAAATAATTAATTATTTTAATCAATTATTACTCACAAAAATTTTGATATTCTTAAAATAATTTAGTAAAAGTATATATATATTATTTTTAACAAAGACATCAAGAGATCAAAATAAAATTTATTAATTTTAAATTTATTTGTAATTGCCACTTAAATAATCATTAGAAATATATATTTGAAATATATTATTTTATGTTAAAATGTCATGAAGGATTTCTAAGGGGTTCTCATTAATTATAAGTCATTCATTAGATTATCAAATCATTTGAACCTAGCTTAAGTCATTTGTGAATTTTTTAGTTTCATAATTAAATAATCTTATGAAGTATACCCTTAAGTTTGGGAGATTATACGAAGACTACAATTGAGCCATGAGTGATACAAGAAGATATAAGTCAAGCTCAATTTTTTGTATACTTTGTCTAGGTATTTATGTTGTATCTATAATTTTGGCATGTGAATGATAAATAATAACAAAAAACACACACACATGAGTGAAAATAAAAAAAATTTAAAATTATAATTTTTAATAAAATTATTTTGTATGATCTAAATCGTACTGTATGATTGACCATTGTTATGTATTTTCTGAGCCACCATAATTAAGTCAGTTAACCCTCAAATTGACTAAATGTATATTAATTATACTATGCAATTATATTATATTATATGCTTATATATATATATATATATATATATAAATTTTTAGCCATCAATATTATGTCAGTAATTATAAATTATGACTAATTTGTAAGATTGTATACTACGATTGATAATCCATACACAAAGATTTTATTTGGTAATTACTCAATTTTAATCCTAAATTTGAGGGATTTGATTTGTGAGAATTTTTCCTAAATTATTCACATTACACAATGAGTTCATATAAGATGAACAAATTGAGAGCTAATTTTTTTATTTTATACGATTCGTATAGTACGATATTTGATTATACGATCTGAATAGTGGTAATTGATTGGACAATCACATCACCTAGAACTCTTAACCCTAATAAAATGAACTTATTATATAATATAATGTTGGATCATACAATATGATTAGACTAATTACGTTCAAATTTAATTTTTTATTTTATTAAACTTTCTCCCTATAAATACTCCCTTTAAGGTTGTTACAAGAACATTATGAATTTGAGAAAAATCATGGGAAGCTTAGGGAAGAGTGCTTTGCTTAGGAGAAAATTGGAGAGTTTTTTCTCTTCTTTTTACTTCAAGTTATTTTGTTGTTAAGGTTGCACTTTAATTTTGGTTGTTTATCTCTCATACACCTTTTATTTGGGTCTTGTGCTTTAACTTGAGAGTTTGTTCTTTTAAGAAGCATTATTTTTTAAGAAGAAACCTTTTTTTTGTGCTGTGGAGGAGTTGAATTTTTCTTGCCTTGAAAAAGAATGAGAGCAGCCATTACCCATTAAAGAGAGACACATCTCAACCTTTGTAGTTGTGTTGAAGGAGAGTTAGGGGATTTTGGAAGACTTTAGGAGAGTGGACATAAGTTAGTTTGAACAAAACACTATAAATCATTTTACCCCTTCTTCTTCTCTTTATGTTATTTTTTTGTTGCTCCTTTTTTTATGATTGGATTGTTAGCTTTATTAAATTACCTCTCTCTCTCTCTCTCTCTCTCTCTCTCTCTCTCTCTATCTATCTCACTCTCTCTCTCTTTCTCTCTCTCTCTCTCTTATTAGACTTTAAATATTTTCTTTCATTTTTGAAAAGCACAGTAATTCGCTCACCCTCTTGGGTGTGCAAACTCTTACAAGTATTATCAAAGAGGGTTGCTTATTTCATAGTCTAACAAACATAAGCAGATCTATCAATGGCACATCTAGGAAACAGAAACATCACCGAAGATAATCAATTTTCTGACCACCTCTTTTTGCTGATATTTTATTTATTTAGGAAAATTTCATATGTAAACTTTCATTCAATTAATTAATTTTTATATGTAGAGCATGATTAGAGTTGATTATTCACCTCCATATAATGTTGTTATTGAAAAATGAATTGAAATGTCATTCAATTCATGATCATTAGAAGAGATAGAATTATCCCAACTAAATTCAAAATGTTTGAACAATTTTTTATGCTTTAAACTTCAAAGATTACATGCGTGTTTCCACTAATAAAATTGGTAAAAAAATTTACGGGACACTGTGTGTTACATCTGAAGGGTCCAATGGAACAACATGCTCTTGCTTGATTATGAATTTCTTCATATGTTACCTCTTGATCCAATTTTTTCATGTACACACATTTTACCAAAATCAAGTATTTATTGCATGCTTTGAAAAAGAAATTTACTAATGCTAAAAAAGTTAAGAAATTCCTCCGTTGCATACTTGAATCTTAGGATGCCAATGTTACTACTATTTTTGAATCTAAGGATTTATCTGTTTACTCTATTGATCACTTTCTTGGCACACTTATTGCTTATTAATAAAATTTTTTTCAATAAAATACTAGTTCAAGTGATAGGAAAAAAGAGAAGATTATTTCTCTTAAAGCTAATACGTTTAATTTTAAAAATGGAAGTTGAAAGCTATAAAAAGAACACATTCATCAATAAGGAAAATTTCAAAACTAAAAAGATCATGCATTTTATCCCTAAAACTTGTTGCTTTTCTTGTGGTATGTTTGGTCTCATTGCTCATCTATACATACATCTATCTCATTCAAACCTAGCATATCCATGGATTCCAAAACTTGTTATAAATATCTTACTTCTATTTATAAGGAACCTAAACAAGTTTGGGTTTCTAAAATACTAACTTAAATTTATTTTGCAGTTATTCCTTCACTCAGTGGTCATGGAGGCATGTGGTACTTAGACAATAGGTGATAAAGACATATGACTGGAGGCAAAAAAAGAAAATTCATTTCTTTGAAACTCAAAAGTAAATGAAAAGTCACTCTTAGAGACAACATAACTTGTAAAGCACTCAGTTCAAGTACCATTGATATTGAAAATTCTTTGTACTTTGAAAAAGTCCTTCTTATTGATTGTTTTAAACACAATCTACTTAGCTTTAGTTAGTTATGTGACAAAGGCTTTCATGTCAAATTTTAATTAATAAATGATTACTTGATCTAAATGGAGAAATTATTTTAAAAGGTGTTAGTACTAACAATATTTACATGGTTGATGTTAATAACTTAGGTTGTTCACTAATTGTCTATTTGAAGTTCACACTAGATGAGTCCTAACTATGACATCAGAGAATAAGTCATGCCAACATGCACACACATATGAAGATTACATGAGCTAATTTGGTTAGATGTATACCAAGATTATATTTTTCTGATAATCATTTGTGTGATGCTTATCTGCATGGTAAACAAACTAGATCTTCTTTAATTTCACATCACACACTATCACTTCACAACCTTTAGAAATTCTTTACATGGATTTATCTGGAGCTATCAGCTCTACTAGTTTGGAGGGAAAGTCACATGAATTTATTATTGTTGATGATTTTATCATATTTACTTGGGTGAAAATTTTAAAACACAAAAAATGAATAATTGTTTTTGAATTTAAGAACTTCATTACTTGCATGCAAAGAAAAATAGGTTATTGCATTGCTTCTATTCATAATTATCATTATAGTGAATTTAAAAAGATAAATTTTAGTTTTTTAATGAGAAAAGGATATAGCATAATTTTTCAACCCTTAGGACTCCATAGCAAAATGGAATAGTATATACAGAGAGTAAAACACTAAATAAAATTGCTAGATCCATGCTTAGTGATTATAAACTTCTTAGATATTTTTGAGTTAAGATAGTTAACCCTGTTTGTTATATACTAAATCAAGTAAACATTTGATCCTAGTTAAATAAAACTCCATATGAGCTTCAAAAGGGTAAAACTCAATACTTGTCACATTTGCAGGTTTTTGGGCGTAAATTCTTTGTGTTAAATAATGTGATGAATAATTAGGTAATGTTTATAAAATAATTAATAAAATAAATATATTGGTCAAGGAGTTGGTCCATGCTAATTTTGATTAATCTTTTATCCCTTCTCCTTCGAGTGAACCTATAGATGAAAATGATCTAGTGTTTAAACTTGAGAATCTAGGTTTGGAAGAAAGTGAGAAAGTCAACTAGAGACTACATAGAGAATAGTGATATGTAATGAGTCATCCCCAAGATTTAATCATATGAGATCCATCTACAATTTTTAGATCTAAAGATAGCCATAGAGAAGAGGTTTGCCATACAACCTTCATTTTCATGATTGAACTTACTAGTGTTGAAGAACCAATTTTATATGAATTTTGGGTTGAAGTAATGCTGGTAGTTAGGTTAAGTATGGAATGACTAAACTTTATAAGTGGAGAAAACTAGTTGGTAGTAACATAAATGTTTTTACAACATGAATTTAACATGCAATTCTAAGTGAAATCACTAACTCTATAAAAACAATTACTCAAAATCAAAAATATAGATCTAACCTTGGATTTGATATGGATTTTTTGCAAGAACTTTCTCCATTCCCCCAAACTTTGGGCTTTGATACCAAATTGATGGTGTTGCATCATGAAGAGAAGATAACGCAATGGAAAGAGAAGAAACAAAAATGCTCCAAGGTTTTCTACTCGTCATAGTGGAAGGGATATGAAGGAGTTCTACTCACCAAAGTAAAATAGTAGCAAGAGATCACTAAATCCCTTGAACGACCAATCATCAAGCTTTAACCAAAGAGTTTTTACTCAAGTTTCACACTCAATAACCAAGTCACTTCATTAGGTCAAAAAATATTTAAATAAGTACAATACTTCAAAAAGTGTGTCCCTTAAGGGGAAAAATATCAAAAATTTGAAAACAAAAAGTTGGAATCTTCATTTCATAGTGTTGAAGTGCCATGTGCCACAATCCAATGTTGAGGTGCCCTAGGCCAGCACCAAGGCACTAGCTTCTCTATCCGGAGATACAAAATAGCACGGAAGGAAGCACCTAGCAACCAGAGTGATACCTATGCAATTTAACACATGAACTCACTTGTTTTTAGTCACAAATCTTATACAACATTTAAACATGATCTAATATATCCATTACTACATAATACTACAGAAAAGATATAAATATCACAACATTTAAAGTCTAATAAAAGTTCTCGTAAGTTCATGCTTTGGTTTGAGACTTTGTGATAGGTCATTTCATCTTTTGATGTGCTACATCAAATTTGTTTCATTATGAACCTAAAAAAATTATATTCTAGAAAGGTTATTATCTTTTGAATCCTCATAAGGCCAAACACTCTACCAACATGTAATTCCATGATTATAAAATGTCTAAGGTATGCCTTTGGAATGTATAAACATTTTTGTTTGAAGAGAAGCCCATTAATGATTGTGTAAAAGAACAAAAAGGTTGTACACTTGTCCTTATACTCAACATAAATAGAAGATAAATAAAAATAAAATTCATATTCTTCCTTTATCCTAAAGAAAACCATTTACTTGAAGCTTTAGAGAAGAAAAAATTAGAAGAACTCTAGAAAATACATCATCCACTTTATTTTGTGTGCCATGCATATGAATTAAGGAATTTTTATAATCTTGCAAGATTCAACACATCATACATGCTTATGGTTTCGTTTCTTTTGAGAATTTATAATTTTTAAAACATGGTTATTTGAATGGAGAATGCCCTCCTTATGGAGGAGCTAATGTCTCTAATGCTTCACTAATTGAACTATAGCATAAAATTCTCTATCATAGTTGAAGTATATTTTCCTTTCCTTATTCAACTTTTTACAAAAGGAGGCAAATGGGATGGTTCTCCTGAGACAATACTCCACCTATTCCCACCCCTGCTGCATCATAAGAAACTTCAAACAACTTTGTGAAATTAAATAACCTTAAAATAGGTGAAGAGGTCATGAGTGTTTTGATGTTTGAAAAAGCTTTTTGTGTAGTGTGAGTCCAAATAAAAGTGTTTTTTTTATTTTAGTGATTGGGGTTATTAATGTCTAAGAGTTTCTAATGAACCTTCTAAAGAATGAAGCAAGCCCAGGAAAAATCCTAACCTTTACAAAGGTCTTTGAGGTTGGCCAATCTGTTATGGCTTGAACCTTGGAGGTGGTCGTTCTAATACAAGTGAAGATATAATGAACCCTTAAAAATCACTTCACTTTGAAAATATATTCATGTTTTCAAGTGTACATTGAGCTTCTCTTCCCATAGTTTTGTAGTATTAATTCTAAGCGGTGAAGGTGGGATTTCTTATCTATGCTATTAACGAGTATATCTCCAAAAACAAATCACCAAAAAAATTAATATAAGACTTAAGAATAGTGTTCATAAGTCACATGAAGATTTTAAGGGCATGAGTTGGCCCAAATGACATTACTAACCATTCATAAAGCCCATCAAGGGTCTTGATTGTTGTTTTTCAATCATCTTCTTCTGTTATCTTAATTTGGTTGTATCTACTTCTAAGATCAATCTTAAAGAAGTAAGATGAATCAATAACTAAGTGCAAAAGGTCGCCAAGTCTAGGTATGAGAATACTATAATTAATGGTGAAATTGTTGATTGTCTTGCTACCAATACACGTCCTCCATTTGCCATCTTTTTTAGGATTGGGGTGGGTAAGAACAACACATGGACTAAAACTTTCCCTTATGAACCCTTTCTTTAAAGGCTTTTCACTTGCCTTTGGAGTTCAACATGATCACTTGGGTTCGTCCAATAATGTTGAAGATTTAGTAAATGTAAACCAAGAATAAGATCAATTACATGCTAAATAGTTCTTAAGGGAGACTGTAAGTACTGACACATCCAAGAGTGGGAGTGAATTGGAGTGCTTTTAAAAAATTCTTAAGCTAAAAGTGAAATTAATACTAGCATTCAATGAGAATGAGAGAGAGAGAGAGAGAGAGAGAGAGAGACAGAGAGAAAGAGATATTCAAAGCCAATAGTTCAAATATACAAGGAGTAGCATAAAAATTAAAATATAGAAAAAATAGGTGTCATGAATATTTACAATGGTTTAGCCCAACAGATATATGTCCACTCTCCAAATCTCCTCCAAAAATTTGCTAACTCTCCTTTGACACAACAAACTAAGTCAGTGATGCCTCTCTTCTTAATGGGTAATGGAGAAATCCTACATCCATTGTCCTTATCTTTCAAGGCAAGAAGGATGCCACTCTCTTTCAAAAAGGGTCTAAGAAAATTATCTCAAAAAAAAAAAAAAAAATCTTACACAAGTTCTAACTAAAAAACAAAATCTCAAGCTAAAGCATAAGTCACAAAGGAAAGACTGATGAGAAATAAACAACCAATATTTAAGTGCAACCTTGCCTACAATGATTCTTTAGGGAAAAGTGGAGAGAGACTTCTCTCCACTTGTCCTAAGCAAGGCACTTATCCCTAAGCATCCCATGAATTTTTTTCACGTTCAGGATTGCTAAGTTTGATCATACCATCCCTTACACCCTAAGGGGGTATTTTTTAAGAGAAAGCTAAACAAAAACTATTAAATTATTCTTTTAAAAATTCAATTCAATTATATTATATGATCCAAATCATACTATATAATCAATTTATCTTCTTAAGAATATGGTTCTGGATAATATATACGTCCAGTGAGCTGCCACTATTTGTATCATATGATTAGTAGTCTACTATAGGAAAAATTCAAAATTAAAAATCACCTCTCTATTTGTTCATCATGTATAATTCATTCATGCATTATGAACAATTTAAAAAAAATTCCTAAAAATTAGATCCCTCAAATTTAAGATTTAAGTAAATAATTACCAAAATAAAATTATATTGTATAATCTATATCATATTTTAAGATTAATAAAATTAAGTATAATTTATAATCAACCAACTTAATCCTAGCAACTCAGATAATTAATAAAAAAGAATTGGACTGTATGATCATGACCATTCTATACAATCAGAACACTATAGGCAAATTTTCATAGTTAATAGACCTAATTAGGTTGGTTGAAAAATTAACAGAAATAATTAATCATACTATACAATTAAGATCATCCTATATGATTAGTGTAATTTTGGCAAATTTTTAATTTAACCAACTTAATTATGGAGGCTGAAGAAATTAACAAAAGAGGACAATTGTATAGTATGATCTGGATCATGTGGTACAATTTCCTTAAGAAAATTTTAGTTTTAAAATTTTACTTTTATGTTCTCTTAAGTGTGTGTGTGCTTAGTTGTTATTCAACATTCATATACCAAATACATGAAGATAAATTACATCAAAAATACTAATACTAATGACAAAAGTTTGAACTTGACTTAGGTCTTCTAACATCATTCGTTCCTCAATTATAGTCTTCAATCATTATTTATGCTCTGTCAATCAGTCTTCATAAAGTTGTTTAATTGTAGATCTTGCATTTGAAATATATAGCAACTTATACACACAATTGATCAATGAGAATATTTATTAAACCAAGAATGTTTGTGATCATCAAAATTTTGAGTTTTATGTGTAAGCTCATGGGTTTAATAATCTCCCTTTTTATGGCAAATATTTTAGTTGAGTTTTAAAAGTTTAATTAATATTAAAAAATTGAGTTAAATCCCCTTAATTTATGCCTTTAAAATATACAAAGATGAACAAAGTACAAGAATATACAAAAGATGAAAAATGATGCAAAGATTAAAAATAGATCAAAAGATGCAAAAGACGTAAGAGATGTAAAAAGGTACTAAAACCTATTCTCCCCCTTTTGACGCATCAAAAAAGGTTCATAAAAATGACAAGCAAATCCAACACTAATAGTAATTTATGAATTTAAAATCAAGCAATATTCCTAAAATATGTTTTGACACATATCCATATATAATAGATAAATTTAGAATGTCTAAATAATTGTATGACATGTCAAAATAGGTTTCTCTACTCATATGCAACACCTTTGTTTGGTGATACTTCATAGTTTTTGTAAACGACATTTGTCAATTTACTGAATTTTTTAACATATTTATAACAAAATAATTTTCTGCATAAATTTTGTTTAGATGAATATAAGTGATACTACATGATTCAAACACACAGATAACTTTTATGATTGGTCACTTATTGTCAAACTAAGAAAGCAAAATTTTATTATTATTATTATTTTAATTCTTTTGTTATATCCTTTGGATAATTTTTAATCTTTCCCCACTTTGGAGATTTTTTTAGTATGCATTTTTATCCTAATTTGAACATATTATGTAGTTATGGCACCAAAGCGGGGGGAGGGAGTGCGAATTGGCCATTTAAAAATATTTTCAAATTAAAACTTAATTTGATTGCTTCGTATAAAAGTTAATTGCAAATAAATTTTTCTTAATTATCTAGAGCAATTATAAGCAATAATAAAGATAAGTAAAGGTGTAGGGAAAGTCAAAAAAAGAATATAGAGATTTTTACATGGTTCGACTAAAATCCTAAAAACCACGCCTACCAACCGAAGCTAGGAATACACTAAATCAAAATGAGATTATAACAAATCTCTCATACTCTCCTTTACGGGTAAGTACAACCCAACACCATACCTTTCTACATAGTCAAGTACAACCCAACACATACTTTTCCTCAACAGTAACCCCAATGCAAATCAAGACAAATTAAAAAAGAAAGATACAAATATCTAACACTCAATTTTAAAATATTTTCACACTCATAACCCAAAATATATGAATATTAAGGCAAGTGAATATTAATGAATAATAACTCACTTTAATTTTTATTTGAAATTGAAATAAAATCTTATATTAAGTGTTTAATGCAAATAAGTAACTTAATGTTGCTTTGAATGATCTTTCAAAAATTTTAAATGATTTCTTATATGACTTTGAAATGAAAACTTAAATAAAATATAAATTAACATAATATGCAATGTTAAATCACAAAACTTTAATTTGAATTTTTTTTCACTCAAAATAACTTTTATTCAAATGATAATTGAATTTGCAATTAGGATAACTAAACAATCACTTGAATAAAGATTAGAATGATATCACAAGAAAGCTATACATAACCTTTATGTAAATTAATTGAAAGCAAGTTAATAACAAGTGTACAATAAATTAGATAGGTTATGAAGTGGTTGGCCAAGTTAAGAATTAAGTGAGATGTAATGTTTGTTAAGCATAATCAAACTTAACCAACCAATTAGAAACTTTAGGCCAAGGTGATAAACAAAAGATATTCCACTGATTAAGCACTATAAAATCAATAGTCTTTGTAAAAGCTCTTGGCTGAATAGAAAAATGATAGATAGTGAAATGATTAAGCACACAATAAATTAAACTCCTTATGTTAGCTTTCGGCCAAACAACAAATCCAAAAGACTATGAAGTGATTAAGCACAAAATATATTAACTTCCTTATGTTAGCTTTTAGTCAAATAAGAAACCAAAGGATTATGATGTGATTAAGCACAAAATAATTCATTTAACTTTATACAATTCAAAATCCAAAAGAAAGAAAAACATAATATAAGAAACTTAGCACCTCAAGAATTCAAAAATAAGCTTTGATGCTCTCGGCCAAGGGAGGAAACACAAATCCTTCACTTTTTCCAAATAATCTTTAAGCCAACTAATGTCCAAGGGAAAGAGAAGAATGATGAGGGATGTTTGCACTTGAATCACCAAAATCTCCAAGAGTTTTCTTTAGCGAGGATCAGCCAAGGTGGATAAAGTGAGCAAGAGAGCAAGAGAGAATATTAAATATAGGGAACCTTTTCCAAGTTGAAGAAAGGATCTTTAATAGAAGAGGGAGGAGTTTAGGATCAGCCAAAGCATGATACAATGAGAGGGAAATTGATTAGGCATCAATTTAAAATTCAAATCCAAGGGATATTGGATTGACCAAGGTGATATTCAAAAGGCTCATTTGCAAAACTGAATTAAACCTATATAGAAGTATTTTGAATCGGATTCATGACTAGAGAAAGAGAAAAAATTATATGAATATGTTGGCCAAAAGAGGTCCCTAGAAGATAAATGACTGAAGGAGTTTTTAATAAATTAAATCCATGAAAAATCAATTCAAGAATTTTGGCCAAAAGAGTTAAAAAAAGGGAAATTCTAAAATTAATGCAATGATTTAATTAGGATCTAATCTAATTATATTATGTATTATTTGAATATTAAATTAATTAAAACTAATTTAATTTTTAATTTAAGTGGCCGACCCAGTAAAGATAATTTCTTAAAATATATTTAATTTAAAAAGAATTATTTTCAAAAAGTGGGCTAATTTGAATTTAATTTTAAAACAACTTGTGATAAATTAATTAAGCTTTAAATAATAATAAAAAATTATGCTTTGGACGTTCAAAATGTTCCATAAAAGATTTGATTTAATCTGGCAAGAATATGTCATGAATGAAGAAATTTGAATTCAAAAATAATTAAAATTCTACAATTCAAACTAATAGATTTTTAAAATATGAAAATTGAGGGAATATTATATAAAAATATTTTAAATAAAATTCACATATTTTTTTTGACAAAATGCATTAAAAAGTTTAGCCAAAACAATGTTAAGATGAAAATGATAATATGGGAAGAATGAATAATAGGAGAGAGAATAAGAGATAAAAAAGGTAATTTTAGGATAATTTAATTTTCAAGAAATAAAAATATGAATAAAAATTATGATTAGCATGGAAATTATTTAATAAATTTTAAACATAATTGATCTTACTTGAACACACATTTAATGGAACATATTTTAGGCACTTATTTTACATTATCCAAAATGGATAATTTAATGAATAATATTAAGATATAGAAAATATAAATGATTTTAGAATGATAAATTTAAAATTGAATGAATCATCTATTCTTTCTTAGTGAGCTTTTCATTTTCCTTAATATAGTAATTCCTAGGAAATTTCCACCCAATTCATGTCAAATAGCTTAAGCATTTTGAATTGACTAAAGTTCGTGGAGTTAAAAAATTTTGCTACGCACATGAATTTAACTTGATTAGTAGCATTTGAACATATGCTTGTTATCATCAAAACCAGTGTCATATAAGGTGGGGCTTAGAAAGTTAATAATCTCTCCCTTTCTGATGATGACAAATCTATGTTGGTGTTAAATAGTGATGAAGGTGCAAAGTGACCTTTCATCGACCTTTGGAAATTAATTTTGCATTAAAGAGACATCATTGCAAGTAAATAAATAAAATTTTAAATAATTTAACATTTTTAATTAAAATAAAATAAGAATATAACATGAGTATAACATTAAAAAGCTCCCCCTAAAATTAAGCATCATAAAGAGAAAGAAAACTAACATTCTATTTTCTTTCCATTTTGACAGCAATAAAAAGGTTTAAAAATGAACAATAATAAAATTACATGCTTGGATCTAACAAGCCTAACATGCTTCTTAGAGTACAAAATTTTCTTCAAGTAATGGTTTAGTAAAAATATAAGCAATTTGCAAATCTATGCTAATAAAATCAATATTCACCTCTTTTTATTTAACGTGATCCCAAATAAAGTGATGTTTAATTTCTATGGGTTTAGTTATAAAGTGTTGGATACAATTTTTTATTAAACAAATTGCACTAGTATTATCACATTTAATAGGAATGTGATCTCATTTAAGTCCAAAATCTTCTAATTGTTATTTTAACCAAATAACCTGAGCAACATAACTTCCAGCATCTATATACTCAACTTCAGTAGTAGAAAGTCCAACAGAGTTCTATTTTCTATATGACCAAGATACTAAAGGTGATCCTAAAATTGACATGATCCTAATGTACTTTTCCTACCTACTTTATAACCTACAAAGTTAGCATCAGGATAAGCAAACAAGTTACATGAAAATAAATTTTAGGATACCATAAACTGAACTTAGAAGTGCCAATCAAATAACAAAAGATATGTTTACAACATTTAAATGAGATTATTTTAGAGTAGCCTAAAAATGAGAACATAAACATACAACAAACATAATATCAAGCCTACTAGAAGCAAGATAAAAAAGAGAACCAATCATACTTCTGTAAAGTTTATGATTAGCAGGCTGTCTTGAATCATCTAAATAAAGCTTAGTAGAGGGGCTCATGGGAGTCTTATTAGATTTAAATTTCTTCATATCAAATCTCTCAATCAAGTCATTGGTATACTTAGTTTAACAAATAAAAGTACCTTTTTCTTGTTGCTTTACTTGAAGCCTCAAGAAAAAAAATGAGTTCTCCCATCATACTCATGTCAATTTCTTTAGACATCGAAGATGAAAACTCATCACATAAAGATTCATTTGTACTACCAAATAAAATATCATCCACATAAATCTGAACAGTGATCAAGTCATCACCTAAATTTCTAAGAAAAGGGTGGTATCTACTCTACCCTACCTAAAGCCATGATCTAAAAGAAAGCTTCTCAATCTATCATACCAAGCTCTATGAGCTTGTTTCAATCCATACAAGGCTTTCTTCAATTTTAAAACATAATAAGGTAACTTAAGATTTTCAAACTAGGAGGTTGTTCTACAAATACATCTTGATCTATAAAGACATTTAAAAATGTACTTTTTACATTCATTCGAACTAATTTAAAATATTTGTAACAAGCATAGCCAAGGAGCAATCTAATAGCTTCTAATCTAGCAACAAGGGTAAAGGATTCTTCAAAATCTATCCCTTCAATCAGAGCGTATCATTTTGTAACCAATCTAGTCTTATTTCTAATAATGTGTCACAAGCATCTAACTTCTTCCTAAAGGCCCATTTGGTTCCTATAAAATTTTCATCATGAGGTCTTGGAACTAATTTCCACACATCATTTCTGACAAGCAAATTTAATTCTTCTTCCATAGCTATAATCTAATACGGATCCTCCAAAGCTTTATCTATAGATTTTGGTTTAATCTCGAATAAGAATACATAATGATATATCATTTTCTTGAATTGACTTCTAATTCTAATACCTTGGGAAGGATCTCCAATAATCAAGTCTTTAAAATGATTCGTAATGAATTTCCACTTTTGGGTAAAGAATCATCTATATTTTCTTCAAAATTCATTTTCTTGAATTCATCATCCTCATCTTAAATTATATCATCTCTAATAGGATCTACAAGATTTTCATCAAATATACATATATTAATTCTTTAACAATCATTTTTCTTTTATTATAAACTCTATAGGATCTACCATTCAAAGAATATCCTAAAAAGATACCATCATCAGACTTACTATCAAACTTTCTTAATGAATCTTTACCATTATTCAAAATGCAACACTTACAACCAAAAATATGAAATTAACTAATCATAAGTTTATTGTTGAAAATTAACTCATAAGGGGTTTTGTTTAAAATAAGTCTTAAGTAAATAAAATTCATCACATAACATGTAGTGTTGACAACTTCAGCCTAGAAATATTTAAGCAATTTATAATCATCAAGCATAACTCTACTCAATTCAATTAAAATTCTATTTTTCCTTTAAACTACAATATTTTGCTGAGGGGTTCTAGGAGCACAAAATTTATGTTTAATACCAAAGTCATCACAAAATTTTTGTATTTTTTATTTTCAAATTCACCATCATGATCAGTTTGAATTTTACTCATAAGAAGACTTCTATCATGCTAAAATTTGTTTAATAAATTTTTTAAAATATTCAAAAGAATTATTTTTATAAATTAAAAATATAACCTAAGTAAATATTGAATAATCATCAATAATAACATGACCATAGAATTTCCACTTAAGCTAACAGTGCAAATAGGACCAAATAGACCATATGCCATAATTCTACAGATCTAGAAGTAGAAACAATATTCTTGTTTTTAAAAAAAATGTTTAGATTGTTTAGAATGTTTTCCATGAATACATGCATCACAAACATAATCATAAAGAAATTTCATCTTAGGTAAACCATCAATAAGATCAAGGTTTGTAATTTTGTTTAAAGAATTCATATTAATTTGACACAATCTTTTATTCAAAAGCCAAACTTCATCATGTGAACTTTTGAAATAAAGTAAATTTAAATTTGCTACATAAGTTTTTTTAAAATTAATAAGATAAATATTATTGTATATATAACCAACAAGATATTTTCTTTATCTTTAATGATACAGAAAGATGCATGAAATTCCACATTAAGTACTTTATCATAGGATTGACTAATGGAAATTTGATTTTGCTTTAAACCTTCAAGAATGTAAACTTTATCTAATGTTATTGAATTTTCTAAAATAGAATCAATGCCAACTATTTTTTTAGCATTATCACCATAAACTACATACCCTTCTTCACAAGGCTCTAAAGTAGAAAATTTAAATTGATCACCTATCATACATCACGAACATCCACTATCTAAGTACCATATGCTTTTTTTGAATTTTCTTTGAAGGCCTCCTACAAATTAAAATCAAGGGCCAATCCACAACCAAATGAAAAAGTATGCAATGATTGTGTAGTATGTGTAGCTATTGCATTTTTTTTGGGTATATAAATATAATTTGATCTAGGAAGTGCTTGAGATCTTTTTGCATGACAATCAAAAGGTGCACAACCCTTTTTATTGTAAAAATTTCATGCAACATTTGTAATTGTGTAAGGTCTAAGTTTAGATGATTTTGATGGAATTGATGACTTATTTCTAATGAATGGAACATGCGAATGTTATTTTTACTACATGTATCTATATTTGCATGAAGTAATAAATTCTCTTCTTTCAATTTCTTCACAAGATTGATCTAATAAAATATCATTCTTAGACTTTAAATTAGAACATTCTTTTTCTAATGATTAAGGATGCATTTCTAGATTTTTCTTTTTTTTTCTAAAATATTGAATTTTATTTTCAGCTTTTTATATTCATGAGCTAATTTATTGAATGCATCATCTAATTATTCAAACAAAATATCTTCACATACCTCGCTTAAAGTATCCACATCTGTCACCAAATATAAGTTTGCTTCATCCTCTGAAGTGTCCTCACTTGATTCCTCTAAATTAGAACTTTGTTGGATATTTAAAAATATTTTTAAATTAAAACTTAATTGGATTACGTTGTATAAAAATTAATTGCAAATATTTTTTTTTAATTATCCACTTCAATTATAAGCAGTAATAAAGATAAGTTTAAGTGCAAGAAAAGTAAAATAAGAGAACACAGAGATTTTACTTGGTTCATTTAAACCCCAAAAATTAGCGTACGTCCATGCATAGCAATCCAAGCTAGGAATTCACTAAATCAAAATGAGATACCAATAAATTTCCTATATTATCATTCATAGGCAAGTACAACCCAACCCCGTACATTTCTATATGGGCCAGTACAACCCAACACATACTTTTTTGCAATGGGTAAGTATAACCCCAATAAAAATCAAGACATGGCTAAAAGAAATATACAAATATTTAACTCTCAATTTTAAAATATTTTTGCACTCACAACCCAAACTATACCAATAGTAAGGCAAGTGAATATTAATGAAAGATAACTCACTTTAATTTGAATTTGAAATTGAAATAAAATCTTTAATTAAGTGTTTAATGCAATTAAGTTACTTAATGTTGGTTTGAATGATCTTTAAACAAATTTAAATGATTTTCTTATATAACTTTGAAATGCAAACTTAAATCGAATATAAATCAACTTAATATGCAATGTTAAGTCACAAAATTTTAACTTGAATTCTTTTTCACTCAAAATAACTTTTATTCAAATGAAAAGTGAATTTATATTTATGATAACTAAATAATCGCTTGAATAAAGATTGGAATGATACCATAAAAAAGATATGACAAAACATCTATGTAAATCAATTGAACGAAAGTTAATAATAATAAAAAAATAAATTAATTAAGTTATGAAGTGGTCAGCCAAGTTAAGAATTAAGTGAGATGTAATGTTAAGCACAATCAAACTTAACCAGCCAATTAGAAACTTTAGGCCAAGGTGATAAATAAAAGATATTTTGATGATTAAGCACTATAAAATCAATAATTTTTGTAAGAGCTCTTGGCCGAACAAATAAACAATGAATAGTGAAATGATTAAGCACACAATAAATTAAAATGTTTTGTGTTAGCTTTTGGCCAAACAACAAAACCAAAGGATTATGAAGTGATTAAGCACAAAATAAATTAACCTTTTTATGTTAGCTTTTAGTCAAACAAGAAACCAAAGGATTATGATGTGATTTAGCACAAAATAATTAAATTAACCTTATACAATTCAAAGCAAAAAAAATATATATATAAGAAACTTAGCACCTTAAGAATTCAAAAACAAGCTGTGAAGCTCTTGGCAAGACAGGAAACACACAAATCCTTCACTTTTTCCAATCAATGTTCAAGCCAACTAATGTCCAAGGGAAAGAGAACAATGATGAGGGATGTTTGTACTTGAATCACCAAAAATCTCTAAGAGTTCGCTTTAGCAAGGATTGGCCAAGATGGACAAAGTGAGAAAGAGAGCAAGAGAGAATATTAGATATAGGGAACCTTTTCCAAGTTGAAGCAAGGCTCTTAAATAGAAAAGGGAGGAGTTTAGGGTCAGCCAAAGCATGGTACAATGAGAGGGAAATTGATTAGGAATCAATTGGAGTTTCAAATCCAAGGGATATTAGATCGGCTAAGGTGATATTCAAAAGTCTCATTTGCAAAATTGAATCAAACCTATATGGAAGTATTTTGAATGGGATTCACGGCTAGACCAAGAGAGAAAATTATATGAATATTTTGGCCAAAGGAGGTCCCTAGAAGTTAAATGACTGAATGAGTTTTGAATAAATTAAATCCATGGAAAATCATTTCAAGAATTTCGGTCAAGGACTTTCCAAAAATAAGAAATCCTCAAATTCATGCAATGAATCAATTAGGATCTAATCTAATTATATTATGTTTTATTTGAAAATTAATTTAATTTTGAATTTAACTGGCCGACCTTCGACAATTTCCTAAAATTAATTTAATTAAAAAGTATTTACTTTGAAAAAGATGGATAATTTGAATTTAAATTTAAAATAACTTGTAATAAATCAATTAAGCTTTAAATAATTAAAATAAACCAGGTTTCAAATGTTCATAATGTTCCATAAAAAAGTTGATTTAATTTGGCAAGAACATGTCATGAATGAAGAAATCTGAATTCAAAAATAAATCAAACTAATTCAAATTCTAAAATTCAAATTAATTGGATTTTTAAAATATGAAAATTGAGGAAATATTATATAAAAATATTTTAAATAAAATTCACACATTTTATCTGCCAAAATGCATTAAAAAATTGGCAAAAATAATGTTAAAATGAAAATGATTATATGAGAGAGAAGAAAGAAATACTATGAGAGAGAATAGGAGAAAAAGGATACTTTTAGGGTAATTAAATTTTCATGCATTAAAAATATGAATAAAAATTATTATTGGCATGTAAATTATTTAATAAAGTTTAAACATTATTTATCTTGCTTGAACACATATTTAATGGAACTTATTTTATGCACTTAAATTATATTATTTAAAATAGATAATTTAATGAATAATTACAATATTAAGATATAGAAAATATAAATTATTTTAGAATGATAAATTTAAAATTGAATGAATCAATTATTTTATCTTAGTGAGATTTTCATTTTCCTTAATATTCATTTCTAAATATTATTTTCTCATTCAATAAAATATTCTTGTTTATCATCAAAATCAATCTTTAAAGTATCACAATCAAATCAATAAATATCTACAATTGTATATATTATGATTACTTGAATAACAAAAATTTAATAAGTGATATGAAGAGTTTTAATTTTCTTATAATTGCTTAATATTTATTTTGGATTTTTATAGAGGCTAGACTAAGAAAAAACATAGTGGACAAAATAATAAAGGCTAAAGTTTTCTTGTTTGATACTTAGAAAAAAATCCAAGAAATTCAAGGACAATAAATAAAAATTGATCTATAATGAATGTAGATTAAATTTGGAGAATTTAAAGTTATATGGTGGAATTTAAGATGACTTAACCCAAGATGTAATCACACAATGCTTGTTGACCACGGTAGTAAGGTTTAATAAAATATGTTGAAAGATTCAATAAACATAAATGAATAATATTAAGAAAATGATTTACAAAAATATTAAAGGTATAACTAGACACTACTCACCAAACACTTGTGCCAATGGAAGAAGTCTAGCATCAAGAAACCTTTACAGTTTTGGCTACTAAAGCTAAAAAACCATAGAATTTTGAAATTCTTTATTAGTAAACATTAAATAACTTCTCATCACATCATGAATTACTAATTACATGATCACAAGTCATTTTTCCGCATGTCACACATCCATTTCATTGCCAAAAGACACAAATCTTCTTTAAAACTACCTCCACAACTATCAACACCAAGAGGAGGGTTGCATTTGTTATTAAACACACGCTTAATTAAGTGATTTAGGCTACCAAATTTCACTCTTAGCAAACTATCAAAATATATATTATAAACACAGATCATTTACATCCATAGGCTTAAACAATTCTTACTTGAGCCCATAAAATCCAAAAAAATACTTGCATTGACTCTTAGAGGCCATGGAGAAGCACATTTATAATTAATTTGTGATTATATATTATTAATCATAAATACATACAGACAAAAATATAAAATCTAGCTATTCATCTTTAGGAATTCCTGCTCCAAATTGACTTCACCTTTCCTAAGAAGTTTCCATGGTGATGATGTTCTCTTCAAGGCTTCTCCCATTAATTGCATTAGCTAAATGAGTGACTAAATCTTTAATTCTCCTTGATATTGATCTTATAATGGGTTTAAGTGGTATGTCTTTCATAGATTGATGCACTTGAGATGCATCAAAAAATTTATGCTAATCATTAAACTGCACCAACTTGCTATTTTTCTTTTATAGCTATCACAACAAAATATTTTATTAGTTTATATATTTCTTTTATAATTTTATGTGATGCTTTTAAATTTTATTAACTACTATGTACTTGTACGGTCTTTAGATAAACTTTATGTTATGCTATATGGATAAAATATTTCATACCAACTTTAATAAATTAATAATGAAACTAAAATCAATTTAAAAGATATTTCTATTAAAATTATTTCTCTCTCTAGCCACCTTTTCAACTTAAAAAAAATGCTATTTTTATATCTCTTTTAAATGAGGTATAATATAGAATTTTCTTGCAATCAAAACCTTAAAGCACTGATGTACACACATGATATGCTCAATTTACATACATATAGAAGTATTATTCACTTAAGGATAGATAGCTTGCTTTTCTTATATTAAATTTTATGATAAAGTTTCCAATGAAAGAATGCAGTTTAATATGCATAATGGTCTTAGTACACCAATGTTTGCATCTAAAAAAATAATAATAAAATAAAATAAAAATTTTGATCTAGAGCATTGTGGTGCTACAATCCTAATACCTAGGAATTGTCACGTCTTTTAAGAAGGATAACCACCCTAATTCTCTACTTAAATAATAGTCCCACAACATTGTAATCCCAGTGCCTAGGTGCTATCGTGATTGCCTTCAGTTTTATGCAATAAAACTAACCCTTCCCACCAACTACTTCTCCAATAGTGACAACTGCCTAGAAGGGAAGAGAGGGATCTGTTAGAGGATGAGAAAATCACCCAAAAGGAGTGGAGTGGTTACCTAAACCCCTATAAAAAGAGGTGAAAACTACCCACCAAACTATTTTCCTTTTTCCTCTCTCTCTCTCTCTTCCACTTGATCCCCTTTCTTGTTCCCAGTGTCTAGACCTCTCTCTCCACAGTGAGTTTCTCCCCACTATATGAGGGTGCTTTCCTCTTGCATGAGACAAGATCAAAGCTTGCCACCATGAACTCTAAGTAAAAATTCTTATAAATATTCCTCTATATAATTTTCTTCCTATAAAAGATTTTCATCATCAATCTTGAATGTAGTGAGAAATAAAGAAGCCTACCTCTGTTGATCTTAGATCTAAAGAAAGAAAGAATGCCCCAAAACCTAAACTCCCAAGAATCTTATAATCCAAAGTCCTCCACCATTGAAGTTGGTTTTAGTGTAAGAAAAAGACCTTCTCTCCATCGACCTTGGATCCAAAACAAGAGTGAAGAATGCTTTTGCACTAAAAAATGAAAATCTAGCACTGCTAAGCTATTATTTTACTAAAATTTCTAAAAAAACATTAAGTTCTCATAAGAAAACTATTCAAATTAGAGTTCTTGACTCGAAGTGCTTTAGCGCTTGGGAAAAAATGCCATGATGCTAAGCTCTAAAAAAAATCAAATATATAGTGTCCCACGTCAACACCCTATATGGCGCCTAAGCACTAAACCTAGTGTAGTAGCTCTGATCTCTTGGATTTTTTAGGAATAAAACATCCAGTTATAGAGCTGCAGCACTGTCTCTGAAGTGTCGAAGCATTGCATTAACTTCATAATTTTTTACACTTAGAATACTAAATACTCCAAATCTAAAGTTACATCATCTCCACTTAGCACCAATGCATCACCAATCAGGTGCCGCAATGCTAGCCTCTCAAGTTTTTACTCAAAATCTATCTATGTTATAACATTATATCATTAGAGCCTCAATGCTTCCCTTATTAGTTATGAACTAAAAGTCTTGATATTAAAGCTCGATAGCACCATCCATCCAATTCTACAATATAACCCTCTTGAGTTAAATGATAAACATTCTTAACCCATAGCATCGTAATGTTGTCCTTTTAATGTCGTAAGGCTGCCTTTTTGAGTTCAAAGGGAAAATTTGTCTATTTCTAGTGTCGTAGTGCTATTCATATAGCACTGTCCTCTTTGAGCCTAAGTTTGAGTTCATCCATATAGTTTTGTTAAGCCTTAGTGCACAAAATTTTACAGTGCCTAGGCATTATTGGTCTGAGGTCATTTTTTTAAATTGAAAATTTTTATTTATTTTTAAATCCTGGAGCATTCAAATGATGATTAAAATACTAGATATATAGAGATGTAAAATAAAAATATATTTTTATTACAACATTAAGATGATTACATAATTTGTACAAAGAAAAGGAAAAATACAAATAAAAAAGGGAAAAAAATTAATAGTCATAGTCATCATCATCTTCCTCTTCTTCTTCTTCATCTAGCTCAGGTAGAGTGCTCACATAAAAAAGATATTGAGGAACCGTAAGAAAAGAAGCCTAACTTGGGCCCACATAAAAGCCATAGTTTTCAAACATATAAATAAGTGTTGGGTTAAACTCAACCATGTAATAAAACTTTTGCTGCTACTGACCATATGATTGTCAAATTTCCCCTAGTTCTAGCTATTGTCGGCTGGTTTCACCAAACCCTTTTTCTTAAATTCAAGTCTTGTCCTCCAATTTCTTTGAGTTACTCATTTAAGTTCTTGGAGAATTTAGGTTGGGACTGAGGAGGCATGAGCTTTCTCTCACCTTAGTCCTCGATCCAAATCTTTTAATTACTCTCTTAGTAACGGGAGCCTTCTGAATCAAAACTTCTTTATTAGAATCCCCTTATGCACCCCACCATAATACATAAAGAATAAATTAAAGAAAAGTGACCATAATTTATAGTAGTACCACCCTTGAATATATTATAAAAAGAATTATAAATGATCCTGCCTAGTTGCTCAGGAACAACATCTTTTTGCAAACTCTCTGTCATCTTTATTGGTATGGGTCTAAGTATGTTTTTTTTTTTCATGAAGCAGATTGACATATCTTCAACTAGATTTTCCCTAACACTATATTATGGTTTATTTAAATCTCGGTTCTACTTTCTATAAATGCAAGCCTTCATAGTTAATTACCACTCTTATTATAATAAGCAAGCACTCTCGATTAAGATGGGAAACAAATATATCTTTTTGATATTAATCAGTGTATAACGGTGTGTGTTGTATAGCATAGGTGAGTGTTTAATGGAATTAAGGAGAATAGTCTTGATCATGACCTCATGATTATGTCATTTTGAGACTATATTATTCTAGTCTACCAACATTAAAGTGCCAGCCATAATATCTAGGGAGTTTGATTAGCAGTTATGGGTTGCCTCATCTTAGATATCCTGAGTAGATTAGAGTTTTATTGTAAGGTTGTTCACATGATAAGTGTATATGTTAGACTTACATCCCTTGGAATGCTAGTTGTACTTGCATTTCAAACATGGGTTGGACTTACATCGATTAGAAAGCCATTACAATGTTCGCATGACGAACACATGGGTTATTCTTACATCTCTTTAGAATTATAAATTTATATAAGTGTTCACATTGATAATGAATTATAGGTTGTTCATATGGCAAACATATATAGGTTACTTTTAGGGATGGTTCCTCAGAATTGAAAGTACAGCGCCTAGGCGCTATGAAGGGTAGTGCCTCGACACTATAGAATATGGCACCTAGGAAATATTAGGATGGCACCTCGGTGTTGAGAATTTGGCATCATGTTGCTATAAAGGATGTTTGACAATAGGTTGGCAGATTGACCAATTTCTTAGTACTGACTATACAGTGCCATGGTGCTAGTCAAAAGATTGTTCAAATGGGTTGACAAGTACATTTAACAGATAAGACAAACTTTTGACCAGCGATGCGGCACAACGTTAGAGCACTATAATACCACATCAATATCTAACATGCTTTTTAGTTTCTGTCGATTACAAAATTTATAGTAATAAGTGCTATTTTTTACCAACATAATAATCATTTTGACAAGCTAGTCCCTGCCTAGGCACTACATGTGAAGTGCTGAGGTACTAATTCCTTGTTCTAGAACCCAAAAGGTCAGTGCCTCGGCACTGCTTCTAAAGCCCTGTGACACTAGGCTTTCTTTATAAATAGACCTCCTAGGATGTAAATTTTTCATTCTAGTCTTTTTTTTCTATAAGAATTCTCAAGAGTCTTCTTTCCCTCAGTCTTTTCTAACATTAAGAAAATAATCAATTCGCTCAAAAGACTCACTAGTAAGTGGAGGGCAACTTCAAGCGATGATAATATATTTTTTAGCAGTTAATATTAGTTAGTTATTATTATTAGTTTTAGTTATTAGTTACTAGTTTGGTTATTTATTAATTTGGTTATTAGTTTTATTTAGTTATTTAGTTTATTAGTTATTAAATTTATTTAGTTATTATTTTATTAGTTTATTTCAGTTTTATTAGTTTATTGGTTATTTAGTTATTAGTTTTATTATTATTAGTTAGTTATTAGTTAGTTAGTTTTATTTTTTTAATTAGTTTTTATTATTATTAATTTTAATTTTTATTAGTTATTAGTTTATTATTTTAGTTATTTATTATTTATTAGTTATTAGTTAGTTTATTTTATTTTAATTTATTAGTTTAGTTATTAGTCAGTTTAGTTATTTAGGTTTATTTATTAGTTTAGTTGTTATTATTAGTTTTATTAATTTTTATTAGTTATTAGTTTATTTATTTAGTTTTAGTTATTAAGTTTTTAGTTTAGTTAGTTTATTTATTTTATTAGTTTTATTAGTTTATTAATTATTAGTTAGTTATTTAGTTTATTAGTTAGTTATTATTAGTTTATTTAGTTTATTATTATTAGTTATTATTAGTTATTAGTTAGTTTATTAGTTTATTATTAGTTATTAGTTATTAGTTTTATTATTAGTTTATTAGTTAGTTATTATTAGTTATTAATTTAATTATTTTATTGGGTATTTATTAATTAGCTTTATTAGTTATTAGTTTTGTTATTATTATTATTAGTTAGTGATTATTAGTTTAGTTTTTAGTTTTATTAGTTTTAGTTATTATTAGTTTTAGTTATTACTAATTTTATTATTATTAGTTATTTAGTTAGTTTAGTTTTTTTAGTTTTCTTATTAATTAGTTAGTTTTTAGTTTATTTTTTTTATTATTAGTTTATTATTTATTTAGTGTTATTATTAGTTAGTTATTATTAGTTTTTTAATATTAGTTTATTGTAGCTATTATTATTATTTATGAGTAATTAGTTATTAGTTTATTATTATTATTTATTAGTTATTATTTATTATTTATTAGTTAGTTATTAGTTATTAATTAGTTATTATTATTAGTTATTTAATTATTATTAGTTTATTAGTTAGTTTTATTATTAGTATAGTTAGTTATTAGTTACTTGGTGTTATTATTAGTTAGTTATTATTAGTTATTTGTTATTATTGGTATTATAATTCTAGTTAGTTTAGTTAGTTATTAGTTATTAGTTTATTAGATAGTTTTATTAGTTAGTTATTAGTTATTAGTTTTTAGTTTAGTTAGTTATTAGTTAGTTTATTAGTTTAGTTATTACTTTAGTTTTTATTAGTTTCTTTAGTTATTATTAGTTTGTTATATTTTAGTTTAGTTATTAGTGTATTAGTTTATTTAGTTATTAGTTTATTAGTTATTAGTTTAGCATTTATTAGATTATTTATTAGTTTTTATTAGTTATTAGTTATTAGTATATTAGTTTATTAGTTTTAGTTTTTATTAATTTATAATTAGGAATTTAGTTATTATTAGTTTATTAGTATTATTAGTTTTTTAATATTTAGTTTGTTAGTTTTATTAGTTATTATTAGTTTTTAGTTTATTAGTTTAGATATTATTATTATTATTATTATTATTATTATTATTATTAGTTACTTTGTTTATTAGTTTAATAATTATTATTAATCTTTTTAATTAACTATCTTCATTAATTATTTGTTAGTTTTAGTTTTATTATTATTATTAGTTAGTTATTATTTTATTTATTTAGTTTAGTTATTTTTATTAGTTATTACTTATTAGTTTTTAGTTATTTAGTGTAGTTATTTTTTTGTCATTAGTTTTGTTATGAGGTTTACTTATTAGTTAGTTAGTTATTAGTTAGTTATTAGTTTAGTTATTATTATTAGTTAGTTATTATTATTATCTTATTAGTTAGTTATTAGTTTAGTTAGTTTTAGTTAATTAATTTAGTTTTTAGTTAGTTATTACTTTTTAGTTAGTTATTAGTTTAGTTATTAATTATTATTATTATTAATTATTAGTTTATTAGTTTAGTTTATTAGTTTTAGTTTTTATTAGTTATTAGTCTTATTTATTATTAGTTATTAGTTATAGTTAGTTATTATTAGTTAGTTTTTAGTTATTAGTTTAGTTAGTTTTATTAGTTAGTTTTATTAATTATTATTAGTTATTAGTTTAGTTATTATTAGTTTTTTAATTTAGTTATTATTATTAGTTATTAGTTAGTTATTTATTTTAATACTTTATTAGTTTAGTTATCTAGTTTTAGTTATTATTAGTTATTTATTTATTTAGTTAGTTTTATTAGTTATTTATTAGTTTTTAGTTTAGTTAGTTATTTACTTTTTAGTTTAGTTATTATTAGCTATTATTTTAGTTATTTAATTATTTAATTTTATTAGTTATTATTAGTTTATCAATTTATTAGTTTACTATTAGTTTTTAGATTGGTTTTTAGTTATTAGTTTTAGTTTATTATTTTTAATTTTTATTTATTCATTTTATTATTAGGTAGTTATTAGTTTTTAATTTTATGTTATTAGTTTGTTAGTTAGTTAGTTTTACTATTAATTATTAGTTACTAGCTATTAGTTATTAGTTTAGTTATATAGTTTTATTAGGTTATTAGTTTATTAGTTTAGTTATTATTAGTTTAGTTTTTTTAGTTTTAGTTAGTGGTTATTATTAGGTTTTTTTTATTATTAGTTATTATTATTAGTTATTCATTTAATTATTTCATTAGTTATTAGTTTTTCATTTTTATTAGGTTAGTTAGTTAGGTATTAGTTATTAGTTTAGTTAGTTTATTAGTTATTAAATAATTAGTTTTTAGTTTTTAGTTAGTTTTATTAGTTATTATTAGCTATTAGTTTATTAGTTTTAGGTTTAGTTAGTTATTTTTTTGGTTTATTAGGTTTATTATTAGTTAGTTTTAGTTATTAGTTTATTAGTTTATTATAATTATTTAGTTTTTTAGTTATTAGTTTAGTTTTATTTTAGGTTTATTTATTAGTTTTAGTTTATTTGTTAGTTATTAGTTAGTTAGTTAGTTATTTGTTTATTATTTATTATTTTTTATTTATTTTATTAGTTATTAATTAAGATCATTTTAGTTATTAGTTAGTAGTTATTAGTTTTATTAGTTATTGTTTGTTATTTGTTTTAGTTTATTATTAGTTTAGTTATTAGTTATTAGGTTTTAGTTTATTATTAGTTTTATTTAGTTAGTTATTATTTAGTTATTAGGTTTAGTTTAGTTTTTAGTTTAATTATTAGTTATTAGTTTATTAGTTTAGTTATTTAGTTTTTTAGTTAGTTAGTTTATTATTAGTTAGCTATTTAGTTATTATTAGTTTAGTTAGTTATTTTGTTGGTTATTTTATTGGTTATATTTAGTTTTATTAATTTAATTTTAGTTATTAGTTTTTAGTTAATTTATTTATTAGTTAGTTATTAGTTATTAGTTTAGTTTATTAATTAGGTTTTATTATTAGCTTAATTATTATTTTTTAGTATAGTTATTAGTTATTACTTTATTAGTTTTTATTTCGTTAGTTATTAGTTAGTTATTTAGTTATTTAGTTTATTATTAGTTATTAGTTTAGTTATTAGTTAGTTTATTTATTAGTTAGTTATTATAGTTTTTTAGTTATTAGTTTAGTTTTATTATTTAGTTATTATTTATTATTAGTTTAGTTATTATTAGTTAGTTATTTTAGTTATTATTAGTTTTATTAGTTTAGTTTAGTTTTTTTATTTAGTTATTTAGTTTTAGTTATTATTAGTTATTAGTTAGTTTATTTAGTTATTAGTTTAGTTAGTTAGTTATTAGTTATTAGTATAGTTATTTAGTTTAATTAGTTTAATTATTATTATTAGTTATTATTTTTAAGTTTTATTAGTTATTTAATTAGTTATTAGTTTATTATTATTAGTTATTAGGGTTATTTTTATTAGTTAGTTAGTTTTTAGTTTATTTTTTTATTAGTTTTATTTTAGTTTATTAAGTATTATTATTAGTTAGTTAGTTTATTTTTAGTTAGTTATTAGTTTTATTAGTTTATTAGCTTAGTTATTATTAGTTATTTAGTTTGTTACTAGTAATTTTAGTTTTATTATTTAGTTTAATTTTAGTTATTTTATTAGTTTATGTATTATCTATTAGTTTAGTTATTAGTTATTAATTTAGATTGTTTATTTTATTTTATTAGTTATTTGTTATTATTATTAGTTAGTTTATTTGTTATTATTAGTTATTAGTTATTATTAGTTTAGTTTTAGTTTTATTATTACTTATTAGTTATTGGTTTATTAGTTTAGTTATTTAGTTTTAGTTTATAATTATTAGTTAGTTATTAGTTTCATTACTTATTATTATTAGTTTATTATTTGTTATTAGTTATTATTATTAGTTATTAGTTTATTAGTTATTTGTTAGCTTATTATTATTAGTTATTAGTTATTAGTTTATTAGTTTTATTTATTATTAGTTAGTTAGTTAGTTTTTTAGTTATTATTTGTTTATTTATTAGTTATTAGTTTAGTTATTATTAGTTATTAGGTTTTATGACTTATTAGGTTATTAGTTTTAGTTATTATTAGTTATTATTTTAGTTTAGTTATTAGTTTTTGTTAAGTTTTTTAGTTTATTATTTATTATTTATTATTAGTTAGTTATTTATTATTAGTTTATTTAGTTTAAATTATTATTATTATTATTAGTTATTTAGTTGTAGGTTTTAGTTTTATTATTATTTTATTAGGTTTTATTTGTTATGAGTTCGTTAGTTAGTTAGTTATTATTTATTAGTTATTAGTTTAATAATTTTATTATTTATTTTATTTTTATTATTTTTTAATTTAAATGTTTTATTATTTATTTAATTAGTTATTATTAGTTATTAGTTAGTTATTAGTAGTTTAGTTATTTATTTAGTTTAATTTTAGATTATTAGTTAGTTCATTATTTAGTTTTTTTCTTAGTTCATTAGTTTAATTATTAGTTATTAGTTTAATTTAGTTAGTTTTATTATTTTATATGTTATTATTATTATTTTATTTATTTTATTAGTTTTATTATTAGTTATTAGTTTAGTTATTATTATTAGTTATTAATTTAGTTAGTTAGTTTATTTAATAATCATAAGTAGTTTAGTTATTAATTGTTATTTTTAGTTATTAGTTTTTATTAGTTATTAGTTAGTTAGTTATTAGTTTAGTTTTTTAGTTTTATTATTTGTATTTAATTATTTTATTAGTTTATTAGTTATTTAGTTATTAGTTATTAGTTATAGTTATTAGTTATTAGTTATTTAAGTTTATTAGTTGTTTAGTTTTATTAGTTTATTTATTAGTTAGTTTTGTTATTTTTATTTAGCTATTAGTTTAGCTATTATTATTTTAGTTATTAGTTATTATTATTAATTATTAGGTTAGTTTTAGTTTAGTTATTAATTATTAGTTATTATTATTATTATTATTATTATTATTATTATTATTAATTATTATTAGTTATTAGTTAATTATTATTTATTAGTTTTATTATTAGTTAGTTTATTAGTTCTTTAGTTATTAGTTATTAGTTATTATTAGTTAGTTTAATTTAGTTATTAGTTATTATTATTAGTTTATTTTAGTTATTAGTTAGTTTTATTAGTTATTAGTTTTAGTTTATTATTATTAGTTTTTAGTTTTTTTATTAGTTTTTCAATTATTATTATTTGTTATTAGCTTTATTAGTAAGTTAGTTTAATTATTATTAGTTATTATTATTAGTTAATAGTTTTAGTTAGTTCTTTTATTCGTTTATATTATTATTATTATTATTTAATAGTTATTATTTATTATTTTTAATTATTAGTTTAGGTTTTTAGTTAGTTATTAAATTAGTTTAGTTATTTTCTTTTTATTTAATTATTATTAGTTATTAGTTTTATTTATTACTTATTAGTTTAGTTTATTAGTTTAGTTAGTTATTAGTTATTAGTTTAGTTTAGTTAGTTATTATTAGTTTAGTTTTTAGTTTATTAACTTTATTTAGTTTTTTAGTTTATTGTTTTTATTATTAGTTAGTTATTAGTTAGTTATTATTATTATTATTAGTTTTATTACTTAATTAGTTTATTATTAGTTAGTTAGTTTTATTAGTTTATTAGTTATTATTATGAGTTATTAGCTTTAGTTATTTATTTAATTATTATTAGTTTAGTTATTATTAGCTTATTTATTAGTTATTAGTTTATTAGTTAGTTATTTAATTTCTTAGTTATTTGTTTAGTTATTAGATTTAGTTTATTAGTTATTAGCTAGTTTAGTTAGCTTTTTATTAGTTATTAATATTCGTTAGTTATTATTATTAATTTTAGTTATTAGTTATTAGTTAGGTTATTAGTTTTATTTAATTATTTAGTTTGTTAGTAATTAGTTTTATTTAGTTATTAGTTTCTTAGTTTATTTTAGTTTTATTAGTTTATTAATTATTTAGTTATTAGTTTTATTATTATTAGTTTGTTTGTTTTATTATTTTATTAGTTTTTATTATTATTTGTTATTAGTTTTTTATTAGTTTTTAGTTTATTATTTTTGTTATTTATTAGTTACTAGTTATTAGTTAGTTAGTTTATTTAGTTTTAGTTTATTAGTTAGTTTAGTTATATAGGATTATTTATTAGTTTAGTTATTATTATAAATCTAATTAGCTTTTATTAGTTATTAGTTTATTAATTTAGTTTTAGTTATTAGGTTTTTAGTTTAGTTAGTTAGTATATTTATTAGTTATTATTATTTATTAGTTAGTTAGTTTTATTAATTATTACTTTAGCTAGTTTTAGTTTAATTATTATTAGTCAATTATTTAGTTATTTGGTTTAGTTATTAGTTTTTTTTATTAGTTGTTAGTTTAGTTATTAGTTTAGTTATTATTTTATTTTATTTATTAATTTAGTTATTTTTTGTTAGTTATTAGTTTATTTGTTAGTTACTAGTTATTAGTTAGTTTATTACATTTAGTTTCTAGTTTAGTTATTAGTTTTAGTTAGTTTTGTTATTTATTATTTTAGTTAGTTTTATTTTAGTTACTTAGTTAATTTTAGTTATAAGTTTAGTTATTATTACTAGTTTATCACTTTATTTAGTTTATTAGTTAATTATTATCAGTTTATTTAGTTTATTATTATTAGCTATTATTTATTATTAGTTATTAGTTTAGTTATTTTATTAGTTAGTTTTATTAGTTATTAGTTTAGTTATTATTACTATTTGTTAGTTATTATTAGTTCAATTTTAGTTTTATTAGTTTTAGTTATTATTAGTTAGTTAGTTTTTAGTTTAGTTATTATTAGTTTTAGTTATTATTAATTTATTATTATTAGTTATTTAGTTAGTTTAGTTATTTAGTTTTTATTAGTTAGTTAGTTATTAATTTTGTTTTATTATTATTAGTTAGTTATTAGTTTATTTATTAGTTTTATTATTATTAGTTAGTTATTATTTATTTTTAGTTTTTAGTTTATTATAGTTATTATTATTAGTTATTAGTTATTAATTATTAGTTTTATTATTAGTTTATATTAGTTATTAGTTATTATTTATTAGTTAGTTATTTATTATTAGTTAGTTAGTTATTATTATTAGTTAGTTAGTTAGTTATTATTAATTTATTGGTTAGTTTTATTATTAGTTTAGTTAATTATTAGTTATTAAGTGTTATTATTACTTTTTATTATTAGTTATTAGTTATAATTATTATTAGTTTTAGTTAGTTTAGTTAGTTATTAGTTGTTAGTTATTAGTGATTAGTTATTTGTTTAGTTAGTTATTAGTTAGTTTATTAGTTTTGTTATTTATTAGTTTTATTAGTTATTATAAGTTAGTTATATTTTAGTTTAGTTATTAGTTTATTAGTTTATTTAGTTATTAATTTATTAGTTATTAGTTTATTAGTTTTTAATTATTAGTTAGTTTATTAGTTATTATTTTATCATTTATTAGTTTAGTTATTAGTTTTTATCGATTATTTGTTATTAGTTTATTAGTTTATTAGGTTTAATTTTTATTATTTTTTAGTTAGTTATTTAGTTATTATTGTTAGTTAGTTATTATTATTAGCTTATTGGTTTTATTATTTTTTTATTATTTAGTTAGTTAGTTTTCTTAGTTTTATTAGTTAGTTTTATTTTAGTTTATTAATTATTATAATTAGTTTTTTATTAGTTTATTAGCTTAGTTATTATTAATTATTTAGTTTAGTTTTAGTTATTTTATTATTTATTTATTAGTTTAATTATTAGTTATTAGAAAATTTTATTAGTTGTTATTAGTTATTAGTTTTTATTAGTTTATTAATTTAGTTATTTAATTTTTAGTTTAGTTAGTTTTATTAGTTGTTAGTTATTATTATTAGTTAGTTTATTTGTTATTATTAGTTTAGTTATTTTATTTTAGTTTATTATTATAGTTAGTTATTAGTTTAGTTATTTTATTATTATTAGTTATTAGTTATTTTTATTAGTTATTAGTTAGCTTATTATTATCAGTTATTAGTTATTAGTTTTTTTGTTTTATTAGTTATTAGTTAGTTAGTTAGTTAGTTATTATTAGTTTATTTTGTTTTAATTATTAGTTTATTAGTTTAATTGTTATTATTATCAGTTATTATTATTATTTTTAGTTATTTAATTATATGTTTTAGTTTTATTATTATTTTATAAGGTTTTCTTCGTTATTATTTTATCAGTAAGTTAGTTGTTATTTATTTAAATAGTTATTATTAGTTATTAGTTAGTTATTGGTTATTAGTTTAGTTATTTATTTAGTTTAGTTTTAGTTTATTAGTTAGTTTATTATTTAGTTTTTTATTAGTTTATTAGTTATTAGTTTAGTTATTTTAGTTATTAGTTATTAGTTTAGTTTAGTTTTATTATTTTATTAATTATTATTATTATTTTATTAGTTTTATTATTAGTTATTAGTTATTAGTTTAGTTATTATTATTAGTTATTAGTTTAGTTATTATTATAAGTTATTAGTTTAGTTAGTTAGTTTATTTATTAGTTATAATTAGTTTAGTTATTAGTTATTATTTTAATTATTAGTTTTTATTAATTATTAGTTAGTTAGTTATTAGTTATAGTTTATTTCTTTAGTTTTTTAGAATTATTTTTTAGTTTTATTATTTATCATTTTAATTATTTGATTAGTTTTTTTAGTTATTTAGTTATTAGTTATTTAGGTTTATTTGTTATTTAGTATTATTAGTTGATTTTTTAGTTAATTTAGTTATTAGTTTAGTTATTATTATTTTAGTTATTAGTTATTATTATTAGATATTAGTTTTAGTTTAGTTATTAGTTATTTTATTATTATTATTATTATTATTATTATTATTATTATTATTATTATTATTATTAGTTATTATTAATTATTAGTAAGTTTTTATTTATTAGTTTTTTAGTTATTAGTTATTACTTATTATTAGTTAGTTTAATTTAATTATTAGTTATTATTATTATTAGTTTATTAGTTTAGTGATTAGTTTACTTAGTTATTACTTTAGTTTTAATTTTAAGTTATTTTTATTTTGTTATTATTTTTTATAAGTTTTTTTAGTTATTAAGTTTAGTTATTAGGTTTATTTAATTAGTTTTATTAGTTTTTTAGTTTTATTAGTTATTAGTGTAGTTAGTTTTTTAATTTATTAAGTTTTATTTATTTGTTAGTTATTATTAATTTTATAGGTTATTGTAAGTTATTATTTTTATTTTTATTTTTTAGTTTTTTATTTTTATTTAATTATTAATTTTTATTAATTTTAATTTTATTATTAGTTTAGTTATTTAGTTATTATTTAGTTAGTTATTATTTAGTTAGTTATTATTTAGTTATCTTACATTTAGTTTAGTTATTCTTAGTTAGTTATTTAGTTTTATTATTATTATTAGTTTTTAGTTATTATTATTATTAGTTATTATTTTAGTTATTAGTTACTAGGTTTTGTTAATTATTTATTAGTTTTATTAATTTTATTAGTTTTATTAGGTTTTTTTTAGTTATTATTAATTTTATTAGTTTTATTAGTTTATTATTAGTTCAGTTATTATTAGTTTATTAGTTTATTAGTTTATTATTTTAGTTAGTTATTAGTTAGGTTTATTAGTTATTAGTTTATTTAATTTTATTAGTTATTAGTTATTTAGTTTATTAGTTTATTTTAGTTAGTTTTATTTATTTATAGTTAGTTATTAGTTATTATTAGGTTTATTAGTTATTTGGTTTATTATTAGTTATTATTTATTTATTGTTAGTTTATTAGTTTATTTTGTTTTAATTATTAGCTAGTTATTAGTTTAGTTATTATTTAGTTTTTTTAGTTATTAGTTATTAGCTAGTAATTATTAGTTATTAGTTTATTAGTTTAATTTAGTTTTTAGTTTTGTTAGTTAGTTTATTAGTTCAGTTTTATTAATTAGTTTATTAGTTTAGTTTTATTAGTTAGTTAGTCTTTAGTTTTAATAGTTATTAGTTTAGTTATTTATTTAGATATTACTTATTATTATTATTATTAGTTATTTATTTTATTATTTTAGTTAGTTTTTTAGTATTTTTCTTAATTATTAGTTTTTATTAGTTATAAGTTAGCTAATTTATTGGCTTTATTAGTTAGTTAGGTTATTAGTTCTATCAATAGTTATTATTTTAATTATTAATTATTAGGTTTAGTTAAATATTATTATTAGTTTTTAGTTTAGTTTTCTTTAGTTATTATTAGTTATTAATTTTTAATTAGTTAGTTAGTTATTAGCTATTAGTTATTAGTTATTAGTCTTTAGTTTAGTTATTAGTTTTATTATTAGTTAGTAGTTTATTATTAGTTTTAGTTATTAGTTATTATTAGCTATTATTATTTTTATTAGTTTAGGTTTAGGTCTTAGTTTTATTATTAGTTTTATTTTATTAGTTAATTTTATTAGTTATTAGTTTATTTTGTTTTTAGTTTTATTTGTTAATTTATTATTATGATTATTTATTATTTTTTTGGTTTTAGTTTATTATTATTATTATTATTAATTTAGTTATTATTTATTATTAGTTTATTTATTTATTTAGTTTTAGTATTATTAGTTTATTATTATTTTTGTTATTAGTTTATTATTATTATTAGTAGTAGTTTAATAGTTTTATTAGCTATTTGTTTAGATATTATTTATTAGTTTATTATTATTAATTTTATTAGTTTTGGCTATTGTTAGCTTTATTAATTTTAGTTTAGTTATTATAATTTATTAGATATTTTAGTTAGTTATTTTATTTATTATTATTAGTTTAGTTAGTTATTTTATTAATTTAATATTAGTTAATTATTTAGTTACTTAGTTTTTTATTTTAGTTTTATTATTATTAGTTTAGTTTTTAGTTATTAATTTAGTTAGTTTATTATTATTACTAGATAGTTTATTATTTATTAATTTTAATTATTAGCTTTTTATTAGTTATTAGTTTATTAATTTAGTTTTTACTAGTATGGCTATTAGTTTAGTTTTTTAGTTAGTTATTATTATTAGTTTAATTTTTATTATTAGTTTTTATTAGTTTCTTAGTTAGTTAGTTATAATTTATTTATTCAATTTTATTAGTTAATTATTAGTTTTAGCTATTACTTATTAGTTTTTCATTTATTAGTTTAGTTATTAGTTAGTTTTATTAGTATTTATTATTAGTTTTAGTTACTTATTTATTATTAGTTATTAGATTAGTTTTTATTTATTTATTATTATTATTAGTTTAGTTATTAGTATATTATTTTATTTTGTTTTCCATTTAGTTATTAGTTTGTTATTAGTTATTAGTTTAATTTTAGTTTTTTAATTATTATTATTACTAGATAGTTATTAGTAATTTAATTAGTTTTATTAGTTATTAGTTTATTAGGTTTTACTAGCTTTTTAGTTTAGTTAGTTATTTAGTTATTTATTAATTATTATTAGTTATTAGTTTTTATTTTAGTTTTAGTTATTTATTAGTTTTAGTTCATTATTAGTTTTAGTTTTATTATTAGTTATTAGTTATTATTATTAGTTTAGTTATTATTTATTTATTAGTTATATTATTTATTTTAGTTTATTATTAGTTTATTAGTTTAGTTATTTTATTAGTTTATTAGTTTAGTTATTTTATTAGTGTATTAGTTTTTAGTTTTTAGTTATTAGTTATTTGTTATTTAATTTAGGTTATTTATTATTATTAGTTATTAGTTTAGTTTTACTTAATTTATTATCTTTGCTATTTATAGTTATTAGTTTAGTTATTTATTTTAGTTAGTTATTTTATTATTATTTAGTTATTTAGTTTATTATTTAATAGTTAGTTAGTTTTATTAGTTTAGTTATTAGTTATTAGTTTATTAATTTATTAATTTATTAATTTAGTGTAGTTTATTAGTTATTAGGTATTAGTTATTAGTTATAGTTTTAGTTTAGTTTTATTATTAGTTTTATATTATTAGTTATAGGTTATATGTTTAGTTAGTTAGTTATTAGTTAGTTAGTTTAGTTTTAGTTAGTTTAGTTTATTAATTTTTATTAGTTTTTATTAGTTTATCATTAATAGTTATTAATTTGTTTTAAGTTATTATTTTGTTAGGTTATTATTAGTTATTATTAGTTAGTTAGCTATTTAGTTATTAGTTTAGTTATTATCAGTTAGTTTTTTGTTTAGTTTTATTAGTTTTTTAGTTATAAGTTAGTTTAGTTATTTGTTTTTAGTTAGTTAGTTAGTTAGTTTAGTTATTTTGATTTTTAGTTTTTATTTAGTCATTATTAGTCAAGTTTTATTAGGCTATTTTAGTTAGTTTATTTTTATTTGTTTTAGTTAGTTAGTTTAGTTTTTAGTTATTAATTTATTAGTTTAGTTATTATTTATTAGTTATTAGTTTATTATTAGTTAGTTTTATTATTAGTTAATTATTTAGTTAGTTATTAGTTTTAGTTATTAGTTTTTTATAGTTATTTAGTTAGTTTTAGTTTTTAGTTATTAGTTTTATTAGTTAGTTATTATTATTAGTTTTAGTTATTAGTTATTATTAGTTATTTTAAAAATTTTAGTTTTATTAGTTTAGTTTATTAGTTATTAGTTCAATTTTTTAGTTTAGTTATTTAGTTTATTTATTTAGTTTTTATTAATTATTAGTTTTTATTAGTTTTTAGTTAGTTTAGGTTATTATTTAGTTATTAGTTTAGTTATTTAGTTTTAGTTATTATTAGTTATTAGCTTAGTTATTAATTTATTAGTTTTATTAATTTAGTTATTAGTTTATTAGCTAGTTATTAGTTTATTAGTTTTAAGTTTAGTTAGTTAGTTTTTGTTAGTTAGTTAGTTTTTGTTAGTTTAGTTAGCTTTTTATTATTATTATTAGTTAGTTTAGTTATTATTAGTTTTAGTTATTTAGTTATTAGTTTAGTTATTAGTTTAGTTATTAATTTATTAGTTAGTTATTATTATTATTAGTTAGTTTATTAGTTTTTATTAATTAGTTTTTAGTTAGTTATTAGTTTAGTTATTATTAATTTTAATTATTATTAGGTTTAGTTTATTTATTATTTTATTAGTTAGTTATTAATTTAGTTTTTAGTTAGTTAGTTATTAGTTAGTTAGTTTTATTTGTTTACTTATTTGTTAGTTATTATTAGTTATTAGTTTATAAGTTTATTACTTTTGTTTGTATTACTAGTTTATTTAGTTTATTAATTTTTTTTAGTTTTTTTGTTTTATCAGTTTAGTTAGTTTTAATTCATTATTTATTAGGTTTACTTGTTAGTTATTTAGTTTTAGTTTAGTTTTTTATTTAGTTTAGGTTTACTTAGTTAGTTATTTAGTTTAATTAGTTTATTATTAGTTATTAATTATTAGTTTAGTTATTTTGTTAGTTATTATTATTAGTTTATTAGTTTAGTTATTAGTTTTTAGTTTATTATTAGTAAGTTTCTTAGTTTTAGTTATTATTAGTTAGTTTTATTAGTTATTAGTTTAGTAATTTTATTAATTTTTTAGTTATTAGTTATTTTATTATTAGTTTTAGTTAGTTTTTATTATCAATTATTATTATTAGTTTATTAGTTTTGGTTATTAAGTTTATTAGTTTAGTTAGTTAGTTATTTAGTTATTATTATTATTAGTTTAGTTTTATTATTAGTTACTAGGTTTATTAATTTTAGCTTACTTTAGTTTTTAGTTTATTAATTTATTAGTTATTTAGTTATTAGTTTATTATTAGTTTTATTTAGTTATTAGTCTAATTTTAGTTAGTTTTAGTTAGTTTTATTAGTTTTATTTTAATTATTAGTTATTAGTTTAGGTTTTATTAGTTTATTAGTTTATTATTATTAGTTTTTTTTATTAGTTAGTAAGTTATTATTATTAGTTTTTTAGTTTTAGTTTTAGTAGTATTAGTTACTTTATTTAGTTAGTTATTAGTTTAGCTTATTATTATTATTATTATTATTATTATTATTATTATTAGTTTGTCTTTTTAGTTTCATAAGTTTATTAGTGGTTTTGTTTTTAGTTAGTTTTTATTTTATTGTTGGTATTATTACATTATAATTAGTTCGGTTTAGTTTTTTATTAGGTTATTATTATTACTTTTATTAGTTTAGTTAGTTATTATAGTTTTATTAGTTATTAGTTTTTTTAATTTATTAGTTCGCTATTTTAGGTTTATTATTAGTTATTAATTTTATAAGTTTTATTAGTTAGTTAGTTAGTTTATTAGTTTTAGTTTAGTTTTAAATTTGTTATTATATTTAGTTTATTAGGTTTCGTTAGTTTTATTAGTTATTATTAGTTAGGAATTAGTTTATTAGTTTTTATTATTATAGTTATTATTATTATTAGTTAGTTTATTAGTTAGTTATTATTAGTTTTAGTTTATTAGTTTATTTAGCTTTGTTATTAGTTAGTTAGTTTGTTATTATTAGTTTTATGTTTAGTTACTTGTTTAGTTAATTTTCTAGGTTTATTAGTTTAAGATAGTTAGTTTTTTAGTTTATTAGTTTGTTAGTTCAGATTTCTTTAAGTTTTATTAGTTATTAAGTATTAGTTTTAGCTAAGTATTGGTTTATTAGTTTTATTAGTTTTAGTTGTTATTAGTTATTAGTTTAGTTATTATTATTATTAGTTATTAGTTCTAGTTTGTTATTAGTTAGTTAGTTAGTTATTTATAGCATATAGTTATTATTTATTTTAGTTATTATTAATTTATTATAGTTATTATTTTATTTTAGCTAGTTTTATTAGTTTATTAATTTAGTTATTTAGTGTTTTAGTTTTACTAGTTTATTAAATTTTATTAGTTATTAGCTATTAGATTGTTAGTTTTGTTAGTTATTATTTAGTTATTATTAGTTATTAGTTTTATTAGTTTAGTTTATTAGTTATTAGGTCTTAGTTATTTATTATTACTTAGTTATTTAGTTATTAGTTTATTAGTTAGTTTATTTATTATTATTATTAGTTATTTTATTTATTAGTTAGTTATTAGTTTATTTATTTTATTAGTTTTTTAGTTTAGTTAGATTATTACTTAGTTTAGTTATTAGGTTTATTAGTTATTAGTTATTAATTATTATTTTAGTTAGTTATTATTTTTATCATTATTATTTGTTTAGTTATTATTATTAGTTTTAATTATTAGTTATTAATTTTATTTTTAATTATTAGATTTAGTTCTTAGTTTAGTTTTTTATTAGTTTTTTAGTTAGTTAGCCAGATATTATTTAGTTTAGTTTTTTATTTTATTAGTTACTATTAGTTTTATTAGTTATTGAATAGTAATTAGTTATTAGTTTATTATTTTATTAGTTGTATAGGTTATTAGTTTAATTTTAGTTTAGTTTTTATTTTTAGTTTTATTAATTTGGTTTATGTTTATTTGTTTAATTATTTAGTTTATTATTATTAGTTTTAGTTTTATTTATTATTAGTTATTAGTTATTAGCTATTAATTATTATTAGTTTTATTAGGTTTAGGTTTTAGTTTAGGTTTTAGTTAGTCATTAGATTTAGTTATTATTTAGTCATTAGTTTAGTTTTTATTAGTTATTAGTTTAGTTATTGGTTATTATTATTTGTTAGTTTTTTTTGTTTTAGTTATTAGTTTAGTTATTATTAGTTATTAGGTTTTTATTAATTATTAGTTAGTTTAGTTATTTATTAGGTTATTATTAGTTTATTATTATTATTTAATAGTTATTAGTTATTAGTTTAGTTATTATTTTGTTTTTAGTTAATCGCCATTAGTTTTTTTTGTTTTTTTTTTATTAGTTTATTAGTTTAGTTTTTTATTTTTCAATTTTTAATTTTATTATTTGTTATTAGATTAGTTATTAATTAGTTATTAGTTAGTTAGTTAGTTAATTGGTTATTAGTTTTAGCTAGTTTTTATTTATTATTATTAGTTATTAGTTATTATTTTATCAGTTTATTATTATTAGTCATTAGTTTAGTTATTAGTTATTAGTTATTATTAGTTTAGTTATTAGTTTTTATTATTTATTAGATATTTTTATTATTAGTTATTACTTTAGTTATTAGTTTAGTTATTTATTAATTAATATTATAAGTTTTATTATTAATTATTAGATTTTAGTTAGTTAGTTATTATTAGTTAGTTACTAGTTTATTAGTTTTTTATTAATTATTTTATTTTAGTTAGTTAGTTTATTAGTTAATTAGTTTTAGTTAGTTATTACTTTAGTTTTTTTGGGGTATTTAGTTTTTTTAAGTTTTATTATTAGTTTAGCTATTAAGTTTTTATTTAGTTATTAATTATTAGTTATTAGTTTTTAGTTATTAGTTTATTAGTTATTAGTTATTGTTAGGTTCAGTTATTAGTTAGGTTTTTTAGTTAGTTTTATTATTAGTATTATTATTATTATTATTATTATTATTATTATTATTATTATTATTTATTAGTTTTAATTATTATTATTATTTGTTTTCTTTATTAGTTAATTATTATTAGTTAATTTTAGTTTATTAAGTTTAGTAGTTATTATTAGTTATTAGTTAGTTTAGTTTATTTATTAGTTTATTAGTATTAGTTTTTATTATTGTATTATTATTAGTTTATTAATTTAGTTAGTTTTTATTAGTTTAGTTTTATTATTATAGTTAGTTAAATAGTTTATCGGTTATTTAGTTTATTTATTTAGTTATTCTTAGTTAGTTTTATTAGTTTTAGTTATTAAATTATTAATTTAGTTTATTAGTTATTATTAGTTATTAGTTATTAGTTTAGTTAGTTTTATTAGTTATTATTTATTATTATTAGTTAGTTAGTTATTAGTTTAGTTTATTAATATTAGTTTTATTAGTTAGTTATTTTATGTTTAGTTAATTATTAGTTTTTAGTTTAGTTTAGTTTTTATTAGTTAGTTAGTTAGGTTATTAGTTAGTTAGTTTATTAGTTTATTAGTTTAGTTATTAGTTATTAGTTAGTTTATTAGTTTTAGTTATTTTAGTTATTAGTTAATTATTAGTTTAATTATTTATGTTTAGTTATTATTTTAGTTTAGATAGTTTTTTAGTTTAGTTTTTTCAGTTAGTTTGTTTAATTTTAGTTATTTTTATTTAGTTATTATTTTGTTAGTTTTATTAGTTTAGTTTTTATTAGTTATTTATTTAGTTAGTTAGTTATTAGTTATTATTAGTTTTTATTAGTTAGTTATTTGTTAGTCAGTTTTATTATTTAGTTTTATTTTTATTTAGGTTTTATTATTAGTTTAGTTTTTATTATTATTAGTTATTATTAATTTTTATTTTATTAGGTTTATTATTTAGTTATGTTTTAGTTTTTAGGTTTTATTATTTATTAGTTATTAGTTTAGTTATTAATTATTTAGTTTAGTTAGTTATTATTAGTTATTTATTAGTTATTAGTTTTAGTTAGTTTTATTATTATTAGGTTATATTTATTATTGCTATTTATTAGTTTATTATATTTTAGTTATTTATTTATTACTTAGTAATTTAGGTGTATTTATTAGTTATTAATTATTAGTTTAGTTATTTTTGTTTTACTATTTAGTTTTCAGGTTTTAGTTTAGTTAGTTATTAGTTTAGTCATTAGTTAATAGTTTTTTATTTATTTTAGTTATTAGTTGATATTATTTTTATTAGTTTAGGTTAAGGCTTTAGTTTTATCATTAGTTTTAGTTTATTAGTTAGTTTTATTAATTAGTTATTAGTTTTTTTTGTTTTTAGTTTTATTTATTAGTTTTTTATTATTATTAGTTTTTATTTTTTAGGTTTTAGTTTATTTTTATTAGCTTAGTTATTATTAGTTATTAGTTTATTTATTTATTTTTATTATTATTAGTTTAGTTATTATTTTAGTTATTAGTTTATTATTATTATTAGTTTATTAGTTTTATTAGTTATTAGTTTATTATTATTAGTTTTATTAGTTTAGGTTATTATTAGTTTTAGTTTAGTTATTAGTTTAGTTATTATTATTATTATTATTATTATTATTATTATTATTATTATTATTATTATTATTATTAGGTAATCGCTATTGGTTAGTTATATTCGATGAATCTAATGATATGGTGCCAACCAAAATGTCAAGGTATTATCCTTCAAGGATCCATAAGATGATGCACAAATTAGGGGTTAATGTTTGAACTGATAAGTGGCGAGCTTACCTTTTTGACATCATCTGGAATTTAAAAAGTCCACACACCCTGTGAAAGTGTGAAGAACATACATCTAAAGGTCTTGGATACGTTCGGTGTAGGCATCATCGAACGGCTTGTTACACAACAGAAAATGAAGTTGAGATTGAAACTGAAAATGAAGATAACATTTTTGAGATTTACCTATCAAATGACAAGGAAGTGGAAGCCAAGCCAACACATAAAGAGCTTGAGGATGATGGGAAAATAGCTATCATGGATGAATTAAAATAAATTAACTTGGGAACATAAGATGATCCCCATCCAACATTCGTTAGTGCTCTTATTCTAGGTGAAAAAGTTGAAGAATTAAAGGCCCTACTTTGTGAATTCAGGAATTATTTTTCTTGAACATACTCTGAAATGCCAGGCTTATCTCCTGATGTGGCAGTTCACAAACTAGCCATCAAGGCAAATGCAACGCACATGTTAAGCAAGCTCCTAAGCGAATGAGATTGGAGATTGAAGAACTTGTAATTGCAGAAACTAAGAAGCTGATCGAAGAAGGATTTATCTAAGAAGAAAAATATGCAGATTGGATAGCTAATATTGTTCGAGTGAGAAAGACGATTGGTCAAATTTGTATCTGCATTGATTTTCAAGATCTAAACAAAGCATGTACAAAAGATGATTTTCCACTTCTAATATAAAAACTACTAGTGGATAATACTTCCTACTACGATATGTTCTCATTCATGGATGGATCATCGGGGAATAATCAAATCAAGATGGCTCTCGAAGATGAAAGACACACATCATTCAAGATGCTAATTGGAATATATTGCTATACAGTCATGCCCTTCGAATTGAAGAATGATAGAGCTATGTATCAGAGAGCCATGACATGCATCTTCGATGAGTTGATTCATTAGAAAGTTGAAAGCTATGTGGATGACCTCGTTGTTAAGAGCATAGATCGAGAATATCATTTTGATGACCTAAAAATAGTTTTGAAAGAATAAGACAGTACAATCTTAAGATGAATCATCTTAAATATGCATTTGGGGTTTCATCTGGAAAGTTCTTTGGTTATGTGGTGTGGCACAGAGGAATTGAGATTGACCCTAATAAAATTAAAGTAATAGTGGATATGCCACCGTTGAGAATCTTTGTCAGCTTCGTTCTGTACATGGAAATTTGGCATTCATCTGGTGTTTCATATCAAATATGTCGGGCAGGTGTTAACAATTTGCTAAATTGATGAAAAAGAATGCACCATTTAAATGGGATGACGAATGTCAAGAAGCATTCGATAGCATCAAAAGATAATGTTAAATCCACCGATTCTTGTAATGCCAATCCCGAAAGTTGCTCATTTTGTATACAACCGCACTAGAAGAAGCCATAGGAGCATTTCTTGCATAGTACAATGAAGAAGGCAAAGAAAATGCAATGTATTATATCAGTCGAAGATTGATAGGAGCTGAGGCAAAGTACTCTTCGATCGAAAAATGCTATATTGCACTAATCTTCGCTACTCAAAAGCTTCGATATTATATGTTGTCACATAAGATAATGCTCATCTCAAAGATCAATCGCTAAAGTTCTTGATGACTAAGCTAGCTTTGATAGGTCATTTGGCACGTTGTGCAGTGCTCTTGTTACATTTTGATATCACATATGTACCTCAGAAAGCTGTAAAGAATCAGATATTAGCAAATTTTCTTGTTGCACATCTTATCCTAGCAGATTCATTAGTTAATGATGAATTACCTGATGAACAAATTCTGCTATTCCATGAAAGAGAAAAGTTGCAGATCTTGGAAATGTATTTCGATGGTGCATCATCTATTAAGCCTATGTAACCCCTAAATCTACCAAAATCAAGAGCTAGTGTTGGTCTAATCTTCATAACATCAGAAGGTGGCATAATAAGGCATTCATACATGCTGACTAAGCCAAGAACCAATAATGGAGCTGAATACGAGTTATTAGTAGCAGGCCTCGAAGAAGCTATTATTGGCATTCAAAATTTAAAAATCTTTGGAGGCTGTCAATTGGTAATCAACCAAGTGTTGGGTCTCTATAAGATTTAGTTAGTTATTAGTTTATTAGTTATTAGTTTAGTTTATTTTATTTGTTATTATTATTATTTTATTAGTTTAGATTTTAGTTTTTATTAGTTTATTATTATTAGTTAGTTTTCTAGTTTATTATTAGTTAGTTATCCGTTATTAGGTTAGTTTTATTTTATTATTAGGTTTATTATTTATTAGTTTTTTTAGGTTTTAGTTTAAGTTTTTAGATTATTAATTTATTATTATTAGTTTTTATTTATTATTATTAAGTTATTATTATTATTTGTTAGTATTAGTATTAGTTATTTATTAGTTTATTAGTTATTAATTATTAGTTTAGTTTTTATTTAGTTATTATTATTAGTTAGTTAGTTTTATATTATTATAGTTATTAGTTATTATTAGTTATTTATTATTATTTTAGTTATTATTATTAATTATTATGTTTTAGTTATTATTATTAGTTTTTATATTATTATTAGTTAGGTTTATTAGTTTATTATTATTTATTAGTTTAGTTTTATTAGTTATTTATTTGTTATAGTTAGTTTTAGTTATTACTTTTATTATTATTTATTAGTTTTTTAATTAGTTATTAATTTTAATTAGATATTATTAGTTTTAGTTTTTAGTTATTATTAGTTAGTTATTAGTTATTTAGTTATTAGTTAGTTATTATAATTATTATAATTATTAGGTTTTTCATGAATTATTAGTTTTTAGTTTTTATTTTATAATTTATTAGTTTATTAGTTTTTTAAGTTATTATTAATTTATCAGTTACTAGTTTAGTTAGTTATTATTATTAGTTATTAATTTTAGTTATTAGTTATTATTAGTTTAGCTTTATTGGTTATTATTTTATTATTATTAGTTAATTATTAGTTAGTTTACTTATTTAGTTATTCATTTAGTTATTAGCTTTTAGTTTATTATTAGTTAATTTTTTATTTTATTAGTTAGTTTTAGTTATTAGTTATTATTATTATTATTATTAGTTTAGTTATTAGGTTAGTTATTATTTAGTTATTAGTTTTTTTTATTATTATTAGGTTTAGTTTTATTAGTTATTTTAGTTTTATAGTTGATTAGTTTATTATAATTATTAGTGTAGTTATTCTTAGTTATTAATTATTATTATTAGATAGTTGGCTAGTTTAGTTATTAGTTATTTATTTAGTTTATTATTATTTTTTAAGTTTTGGTTTAATTATTAGTTAGTTTTAGTTTAGTTATATAGTTATTAGTTAGTTAGTTTACTTAGTTTTTTTAGTTATTAGTTTATTATTATTAGGTATTTTTAGTTATTATTATTAAGAATTAGTTATTATTAGTTTTATTTGTTTATTAGTTTATTAATTATTAGTTATTAGGTTTCATTAGTTTAGCTATTTTATTATTATTATTATTATTATTATTATTATTTCTATTATTATTAGTTTTTAGTTTTTATTATTTTTATTAGTTAGTTAGTTAGTTTATTAGTTAGTTAGTTATTATTAGTTTTATTAGTTGTTTATTTAGTTAGTTTATTAGTTTAATTTTTTAGTTATTGGTCATTAGATTTAGTTATTTGTTATTAGTTTAGTTTTAATTATTTTTATGAGTTATTAGTTATTATTAGTTTATTAGGTTTTAGTTTATTAGTTTTAGTTAGTTTTAATTGTTATTATAGTTAGTTTAGTTTATTTATTTTAGTTAGTTTATTAGTTTTTAGTTTATTATTATTAGTTTGTATTAGTTATTTAGTTATTTATTACGTAGTTATTATTATTAATTTATTATAAGTTATTTTATTTTATTATTTTTTATTATGTTTATTATTAGTTTATTATTATTATTATTATTATTATTAGTTATTAGTTTAGTTATTAGTTTTAGTTATTTTTTATTAGTTATTAGTTTAGTTTAGTTTTATTATTTAGTTATTAGTTAGTTATTTTAGTTTTATTAGTTAGTTATGATTATGTTATTATTCTTTATTATTATTATATATTAGTTAGTTATTAGTTTATTTATTATTTAGTTATTTAATTTAGTTTGATTTATTATTAGTTTTTAGTTATTTATTAGTTTATTAGTTAATTTATTAGTTTAGTTATTTAATTTAGTTTTAGTTAGTTTTTTTAGTAATTTAATTATTATTAGTTATTAGTTAGTTATTATTATTAATTATTTTAGTTAGTTTTTAGTTAGTTAGTTATTATTAGTTATTATTAATTATTAGTTTTAGTTAAGTTTAGTTTTAGTTATTATTTTGTTTATTAGGTTTTATTATTAGTTATTATTAGTTTAGTTTTTTAGTTAGTTAGTTATTTAGTTATTATTAGTTAGGTTCATTATTTATTATTATTATTATTATTATTTTATTAGCTATTAGTTAGTTTTTTATTAATAGTTATTAGGTTTATTATTAGTTAGTTAGTTTTTAGGTTTTTGTTGGTTTTATTATTATTTTAGTTATTAGTTATTAGTTTATTAGTTTTCCAGTTTAGTTATTTAGTTTTTTAATTATTATTAATTTATTAGTTTATTTTAGTAAGTTTAGTTTTATTAATTAGTTATTATTATTAGTTTTAGTTAGTTTTTATTAGTTATTTAGTTTAGTTGTTAGTTTTTTTTTAGTTTTTTTAGTTTTATGGTTATTTATTTATTTAGTTATTAGTTTTAGTTTTATTATTATTAGTTATTAAGTTTTTTATTAGTTTTATTTGTTTTATTAGTTATTATTAGTTACTTAGTCTTAGTTAAGTTATTTATTTATTAGTTATTATTAGTTATTAATTATAGTTATTTATTATTTTATTTTATTAGTTATTATTAGTTATTATTTATTTTATTTAGTTTTATTATTTATTATTATTAGGTTTATTAGTTAGTTAGTTTTTAGTTTAGTTATTAGGTTTTTTTAGTTTGTTTTGTTAGTTTATTAGGTTTTATTATTTAGTTATTTAGTTTTATTAGTTATTTATTATTAGTTTTTTTATTAGGTTTAGTTATTATTTTTATTATTAGTTTTATTAGTTAGTTTTATTATTATTAGTTCATTTAGTTATTAGTTATTTAGTTAGTTTTATTAGTTTAGTTATTTAGTTATTAGGTTTTAGTTAGTTATTAGATAGTTTTATTTTGTTATTTTTATTAGTTTATTTTATTAGGTTTTTTCTTAGTTTTATTAGTTTTTTATTTAGTTATTTATTATCAGTTAGCTTTTTTATTAATTAGTTAGTTATTTAATTTTATTGGTTATTATTATTTAGTTATTAGTTTAGTTTATTAGTTTTTTATTAGTTAGTTTTAGTTTTTTTAGTTATTTAGTTTTTAGTTATTAGTTTTAGTTAGTTATTATTATTAATTAGTTATTATTAGTTATTAGTTATTAGTTAGTTAGTTTAGTTTTTTTTAGTTATTTTTTATTACTATTTTAGTTTTGTTAGTTATTAGTTAGTTATTTATTATTTAGTTAGTTATTAGTTTAGTTATTATTAGTTAGTTATTAGTTTAGATAGTTATTTTTATTAATATTATTAGTTATTAGTTTATTAGTTAGTTAATTATTACTAGTTATTTATTAGTTTATTAGTTTATTATTAGTTATTAGTTAGTTATTAGTTATTATTTGTTTATTTTTTGTTAATTATTATTTATATTATTATTAGTTTTTAGTTATTACTTTAGTTAGTTATTTAGTTATTATTAGTTTAATAATTATTAGTTTTTAGTTAGTTATTATTAGTTTATTATTATTAGTTATTAGTTAGGTTATTTTAGTTATTAAATTTTTAGTTATTATTAGTTAGTTTAGTTAGTTAGTTAGTTATTATTTAATTATTTTTTAGTTAGTTATTAGTTAATTTAATTTATTAGTTTTAGTTTAGTTAGTTATTATTATTAATATTAGTTTTTTTTAGTTTTAGGTTTATTAGGTAGTTTAGTTTTATTAGTTTTATTTTATTAGTTATTATTAGTTTATTTATTATTAGTTATTAGTTTTAGGTTTAGTTAGTTATTATTATTTTAGTTTTTAGGTTTTTATTAGTTATTAGTTTAGTTATTTATTTATTTATTTAATTTTTACTAGTTAGTTATTATTAATTATTAGTTTAGGTTTTTATTATTAGTTAGTTATTAGTTATTAGTTTAGGTTAGGTTAGGTTTTATGAGTTAGTTATTAGTTATTAGTTTATTATAAGCTATAGTTGTTTAGTTTTTAGTTATTATTAGTTTGTTATTATTGGTTAGTTTCTTTATTAGTTTTAGTTAGTTTAGTTAGTTATTAGTTATTTAGTTTAGTTATTATTTATTTATTAATTATTAGTTATTAGTTTTAGTTTAGTTATTCATTTAGTTATTAGTTTTGTTATTAGTTATTAGTTAGTTAGTTTTATTATTTTAGTTTTTTAGTTATTAGTTATTAGCTATTATTAGTTATTTATTTTTTTATTAGTTATTTTTTTTTAGTTATTAGTTATTTAGTTTAGTTTTTATTTATTATTTTATTAGTTTAGTTTATTAGTTTATTAGTTAGTTTTATTAGTTATTAGTTTTTATTAATTATTAGATTATTATTATTATTATTAGTTTTAGTTATTAGTTATTAGTTTTATGATTAGTTATATTAGTTTAGTTTGTTACTTTTATTAGTTATTAGTTTGTTAGTTAGTTATTATTAGATATTATTAGTTAGTTTTTACTATTAGTTCTTATTTTTTATTAAGTTTTTAGTTAGTTTTTTAGTTATTAGTTAGTTAGTTTATTATTAGTTAGTTATTAGTTTATTAGTTTAGGTTATTAGTATAATTATTTAGTTATTTATTACTTAGTTTAGTTTATTAGTTAGTTATAAGTTTAGTGACTTATTATAATTTTTATTAGTTTTTCTTAGTTATTTATTAGTTATTTATTAGTTAGTTAGTTTATTATTTATTTATTTATTTTATATTTAGTTACTAGTTTAGTTATTTTATTATTTATTATTAGTTTATTTGTTTTATTAGTTTTATTATTAGTTTTGAGCTAGTTAGTTAGGTTTTTTGGTAATTTAATTATTATTAATTATAAATTATTATTAATTTAGTTATTATTATTAGTTATTAGGTTTAGTTATTAGTTAATAGTTTATTAGTTTATTAGTTAGTTATTAGTTTAGTTAGTTTATTATTATAGTTTTATTTTTTAGTTATTTAGTTAGTTTTATTTGTAATTAATTTATTAATTATTATTATTTTATTATTATTATATTATTATTTTTAATTTAATTTTATTAGTTTATTATTATTAGTTATTATTATTAGTTTATTATTAGTAGTTTTTTTTTAGTTTAGTTAGTTTTAGTTAGTTATTAGTTTTAATTATTATTAGTTTAGTTATATAAGTTTTTAGTTATTTTTATTACATATTATTGTTATAGTTTTATTATTAGTTATTAGTTATTAGTTAATTAGTTAGTTTAGTTTAGTTATTAGATTTAGCTTGTTAGTAAGTTTAGTTACTTTTTTAGGTTAATAGATTTTATTAGTTTTTATTAGTTTGTTTTATTAGTTTAGTTTAGTTTTTTTATTAGTTTTATAAGTTTAGTTACTTAGTTTATTAGTTTAGTTTTAGTTAGTTTAGTTAGTTTAGTTTTAGTTTTTATTATTAGTTTTAGTTATTAGTTATTTAGTATTAGTTTAGTTAGTTTTTATTAGTTATTAAGTTTAGTTTTATTAGTTTTATTTAGTTAGTTTATTATTAGTTAGTTTATTTTATTAGTTATTTATTTAGTTGTTTATTATTAGTTTTTCGTTTTATGTATTATGTTTTAGTGTTATTAGTTTTATTATTAGTTTATTAGGTTTAGTTTTTGTTAATTATTTAGTTTTTTAGTTATTGGTTCACTTTATTAGTTTTTAATTAGTTTTATTAGTTTTTAGTTATTATTTATTAGTTATTTTTAGCTAGTTATTAGTTAGTTTTTAATTTTATTAGTTATTAGTTTTACTAGTTATTAGGTTTATTATTATTATTATTAGTTTATTATTATTAGTTTATTATTATTAGTTATTATTAGTTAGTTATTAGTCTCAATTTTAAGTTATATTAGTTTTATTAGTTATTAATCATTTTAGTTTTTTATTTTATTATTAGTTTTAGTTTATTAGTTATTAGTTTTTTAGTTTTATTAGTTAGTTAGTTAGTTTAGTAAGTTTTTATTAGTTATTAGTTTAATTTTTAGTTTATAATTAGGAATTAGTTTATTAGTTTAGCTTTTATTAGTTTTATTATTTTTTATTATTTATTAGTTTTTATTTTATAAGTTATTAGTTATTAGTTTTATTAGTTTATTAGTTATTAGTTATTTAGTTTTTATTATAAGTTTTAGTTATTAGTTCAGTATTATTATTAGTTTTATTATTTAGTTATTATTACTATTATTATTAGTTATTATTATTATTAGTTTTATTAGTTTTAGTTTTATTAGTTATAAATTTATTTATTAGTTATTAGTTATTAGTTTTAGTTATTATTAGCTTTAGTTTAGGTTTAGTTATTAGTTAGTTATTAGTTTTATTAGTTTATTATTATTAGTTTAGTTATTATTAGTTTATTATTAATAGTTATTAGTTTTATTAGTTTAGTTATTAGTTAAGTCATTTATTTAGTTGGTATTATTAGTTATTTGTTATTAGTTATTACTTAGTTAGTTTTATTAGTTTTTTATAGTTTTAGTTAGTTTTTATTAGTTATTAGTTAGTTAGTTTTATTAGTTTATTAGTTATTTTAGTTATTATTTATTAGTTATTTAATTTATTAGTTTATATTATTATTATTTATTTTAATTTTTATTATTAGTTATTAGTTAGTTTAGTTATTAGTTTATTATTTAGTTATTAGTTAGTTATTAGTTAGTTAGTTTTATTAGTTTAGTTATTTATTATTAATTATTATTTATTAGTTATTATTAGTTTATTAGTTTAGTTATTTATTTAGTTTTTTATTTTTATTAGTTTAGTTTTATTAGTTAGTTAGTTTATTATTATTTAGTTTTAGTTTTATTTTTTTAGTTTTTTATTAGGTTTAGTTTAGTTATTTAGTTATTAATATTATTAGGTTATTAGTTCTTAGTTTTATTAGTTATTAGTTATTATTTATTATTAGTCTTATTATTAGTTATTAGTTATTATTTATTATTAGCCTCATTATTAGTTATTTAGTTATTAATTTTTAGTTATTATTATTAGTTTATTAGGTTTTATTTAGTTTTAGTTATTTAGGTTTTTATTAGTTAGTTATTTGGTTATTAGTTATTAGTTATTATTAGTTTAATTATTTAGGTTATTAGTTTAGTTAGTTATTAATTATTAGTTATTAATTTAGGTTATTAGTTTAGTTATTATTAGGTATTAGTTATTAGTTATTAGTTTATTATTATTAGTTTAGTTTAGTTTTATTAGTTTATTATTATCACTTATTATTAGTTAGTTAGTTAGTTATTTGTTATAGATATTAGTTTAAGTTTAGTTAGTTATTATTTAGTTATTAGTTAGTTTTTTTTATTATTAGTTTAGTTATTAGTTATTATTAGTAAGTAGTTTATTAGTTATTCATTATTAGTTTTATTAGTTTAGTTAGTCAGTTATTATTAGTTATTAGTTTAGTTTTTTATTACTTAGTTTATTATTATTAGTAGTTTAGTTTATTTATTATTGGTTATTAGTTTTTAGTAAATATTTATTAGTTATTAGTTAATATTAGTTAGTTATTTATTTATTATTAGTTTTTTATTAGTTAGTTATTAGTTAATAGTTATTTTTATTATTAGCTATTAGTTTAGTTAATCATTAGTTTAGTTATTATTAGTTATTTATTAATTATTAGTTAATTATTTAGTTTATTTTATTAGTTAGTTTTTTAGTTTATTATTAGTTATTTCTTTTTATTATTTAGTTAGTTATTAGTTTATTAGTTTAGTTATTTATTTTTAGTTTATTATTAGTAATTTGTTTTTATTATTTAGTTAGTTATTAGTTTATTAGTTTAGTTATTTATTTTTTAGTTTATTTATTAGTTTATTAGTCTTAGTTATTAGTTACTAGTTTTGTTTTATTAGTTTAGTTATTAGTTATTTAGTTTATTATTAGTTAGTTTTTTTTAGTTTTATTAGTTATTAGTTATTATTAGTTATTTCTAGTTATTAATTTTTAGTTATTAGTTATTATTAGTTAGTTAATTTTAATTAATTAATTAGTTATTGTTAGTTTTAGTTATTTAGATAATTAATTTGGTTATTTATTTAGTTATTAGTTTATTAGTTTATTAGTTTAGTTATTATTAGTTAATAGGTTTATTAGTTAGTTATTTTTTTATTATTATTAGTTATTATTAGTTTATTAGTTTTTATTAGTTTTATTTGTTATTAGTTATCATTAGTTAGTTATTTAGTTTAGTTTATTAGTTATTTTAATTATTACTTTTATTACTTTATTATTAGTTAGTTATTATTATTAGTTTATTAGTTATTTAGGTTATTAGTTATTAGTTATTAGTTTATTAGTTTATTAGTTTTTATTAGTTATTAATTATTTTAGTTATTATTAGTTATTAATTTTAGTTAATTTTTATTAGTTAGTTATTATTAATTTTAGGTTAGTTATTTAGTTAGTTAGCTATTTTTATTATTATTTATTAGTTATCAGTTATTAGTTAATTAGTTTTTTATTTTTTATTTAGTTTTTATTAGTTATTAGTTTAGTTATTATTAGTTAGTTTTTAGTTTAGTTATTTTTTAGGTTTATTAGTTATTAGTTTGATTACTAGTTAGTTATTATTATTAATTAGTTAGTTATTAGTATTTTTAGTTATTATTAGTTAGTTATTTGTTAGTTATTAATTATATTTTTAGTTTTATTATTATTAGTTTTAGTTAGTTATTATTTATTATTTAGTAGTTATTAGTTATTAGGTATTAGTTTAGTTATTAGTTTTATTAATTTTATTAATTAATTTATTAGGTTTTAGTTTATTAGTTATTAGTTAGTTATTAGTTAGTTTTTTAGTTTATTATTTAGTTAGGTTTAGTTATTATTATTATTATTATTTAATTATTAATTTATTATTATCAATTTTATTAGTTACTATTTAGTTATTAGTTAATTAGTTTTAGTTATTCATTAGTTATTAGTTATTTATTTTAGTTTATTTAGTTATTTATTTATTAGTTATTAGTTATTAGTTAGTTATTTAGTTTTTTAGTTATTAGTTTAGTTATTTAGTTATTTAGTAATATTAGTTTTATTAGTTTTAGTTAAGTTTATTAGTTTTAGTTTAGTTTTATTAGGTTTATTATTATTAGTTTTTAGTTTAGTTATTAATTATTATTAATTAGTTTTGTTAGTTAGTTATTATTATTAGTTAGTTTTAGTTAGTTTTATTATTAGTTTATTTTATTAGTTAGTTAATTATTATTATTATTGGTTATTTAGTTATTAGTTTCATTTTATTTAGTATTTTAGTTATTATTTTATTAGTTATTACTTATTATTAGTTAGTTTTATTAGTTTATTATTTATAAGTTAGTTATTAGTTAGTTATTTATTAGTTTTTTATCAGTTTTATTAGTTTTAGTTATTAATTTTATTAGTTTATTTATTAGATTTTATTAGTTATTAGTTATTAGTTTAGTTTTTTTATTATTAGTTTTTAGTTATTAGTTTATTTATTATTAGTTATGAATTTATTTATTAGTTATTTATTAGTTTAGTTTTTTAGTTAGTTATTATTATTATTAGTTAGTTTAGTTAGTTTTTAGTTATTAGTTAGTTTAATTATTAGTTTTTTAGTTAGTTATTATTAGTTATTAGTTTAGTTATTATTAGTCAGTTATTAATTATTAGTTATTAGTTAGTTATTAATTATTAGTTTTATTAGGTTTTTACTTTAGTTATTATTATTTAGTTAGTTTAGTTATTAGTTTATAGTTAGTTATTAATTATTATTAGTTATTATTATTATTATTATTTAGTTTTTACTTTATTATTATTTAAGTAATTATTAGTTATTTAGTTATTAGTTATTATTATTAGTTTAGTTATTAGTTTAGTTATTAGTTAGTTATTAATTATTAGTTTAGTTATAATGTTTTTTAGTTTTATTAGTTTTTAGTTTTATTAGTGATTAGTTTTATTACTTTTAGTTATTTATTATTATTAATTTTATCATACTTAGTTATTGGCTATTAGTTAGTTTAGTTTTATTATTTAGTTTTAGCTATTAGTTTTAGTTAGTTATTAGTTTATTAGTTAATTATTTAGTTATTTATTATTTTTATTATTTAGTTTATTAGGTTTTATTAATTATTAGTTAGTTATTTAATTATTAGTTTAGTTATTAGGTTTTATTAGGGTTTTTTAGTTATTAGGTTTAGTTATTAGTTTTATTTTATTAGTTTATTATTAGTTTACTAATTATTATTTAATTATTTAATTTTATTATTAGTTAGTTATTATTAGTTTTATTAGTTTTTATTAGTTATTAAATTTAGTTTAGTTAGTTATTAGTTTATTATTTATTAGTTTAATTTTATTATTAGTTTTTATTAGTTATTAGGTTTTTTATTTATAAGTTATTAGTTAGTTATTATTAGTTATTATTAGTTTAGTTTAGTTTAGTTTATTTAGTTTTTAGTTAGTTGTTACTAGTTTAGTTAGTTTTAGTTAGTTTAGGTAGTAGTTTATTAGTTATTTATTAGTTAGTTTTATTTAATTTTTGTTATTAGTTTAGTTATTTATTTTTTAGTTTATTATTTATTAGTTTTTTTATTTAGTTTAGATAGTTTTATTAGGTTATTTAGTTTTTAGTTTATTAGTTTATTATCATTAGTTTTATTAGTTATTTTTATTTTTTTGGTTAGTTATTTAGTTATTATTAGTTATTAGTTTAGTCAATTTTTATTAGTTTTAGTTATTAGTTAGTTTTATTAGTTTAATTATTTGTTTAGTTATTTATTAATTTTATTAGATTTAGTTATTATTCTATGAAATTTTAGTTTGTTATTATTTAGTTATTTAGTTTATTAGTTATTTAGGTTTTAGTTTATTAGTTATTAGTTAGTTTAGTTTTTAGTTATTAGTTAGTTATTTGGTTATTTTATTAGTTTGGTTTAGCCTTAGTTAGTTATTATATATTAGTTAGCATTATTAGTTATTAGTTATTAGTCAGTTTTTGGCCATTATTAGTTATCACTTTATTATATTAGTTAGTTATTAGTTAGTTATTATTATTTTGGATTTTTTAGCTTAGTTTTATTATTAGTTATTAGTTAGTTCTTATTATAGTGAGTTATTATTTCTTATTAGTGGTTTTAGTTTATTTTATTCCATTATTACTAGTTTTAGCGATTATTTCTTTATTGTATTTATTACCTTTTTGGTTTAATATTAGCTATAATTTATTAGTTATTTTATTATTATTAATTTATTAGTTATTTATTACCTATTGGCTCTAGGTCTTAACTATTAGTTATTTCTTTATTAGTTAGTTAGTTAGTTATTAGTTTTATTATTTAGTTTTTTTTATTTTATTAGTTTTAGTTAGTTATTAGTTTTTAGTTAGTTTTATTAGTTTAATTAGTTAGTTTTAGGTATTACATTATTAGTTAGTTAGTTAGTTAGTTATTAGTTTTTAGTTAGTTTTAGTTATTATTTTATGTTATTATTTTAGTTGTTATTTTGTTTAGTTTCTTATTATTAGTTATTAATTATTTAGTTTTGGTAGTTTTTATTAGTTAGTTTTTAGATAGTTTT